>WOUH02000017.1:5274138-5285541 GCA_009936405.2 Stevia rebaudiana | reverse complement strand
ACTAATCCCGACAACGTGTTGTCGCGATTAGTTATGAAATTATATTTTCGGGAATATTTTGAGTCTTACCGCTAAAACAATTAATGCCCGCCTATTTTTGGTACAGCCTATGCCGACAACTAGTTGTCGGCAAAGGTATAAAAGAGTTTTTTTTTTTTAATCGTTGAATTGATACGGTGCCGTTTTACTTAATTACCTTATCCCGACAACTGGTTGTCGGGAAAGGTATAAAAGACTTTTTATTTTTTTTTTTAATCGTTTGCATTGATACGGTGCCGTTTTATTTAACTAACTTATCCCGACAACTTGTTGTCGGGAAAAGTCTCCGTCTGGTTGTCGGCAAAACACATGTTTGTTGTAGTGATAACGAATGTTAGACTATGGGGTGGGTATACAATTTGGTTGGAACGGTTAATTGTTGTGCCATGTAAGCGTTAGGTGGGCAACCACTTTGTGTGATTTTGATTGGAAATGCACCTTGGTTGGAAAGGTGCTTGAAAATGATTAGTTAATGATTAATTTAGTTTTTAAATTTGTTTTCTAAAATATATAAAACAAAAAACGTATAATAATATAATTTTTTTCATCAATCTTAAAAAAAAAACACTACATTAATAATTAAAAAAAACAAGACATAAAATAAAATAGTCAATCCCCCATAACCATAACAATTTTTTCTAATATGATCATTTTTCATCTCCGCGTATTCCGGATCCACCACAGTTAAATGATTGTGATTCGCGAAGAGCATTTGCAAGTCTAGTTGTCTTTGACATTCTTTTTTTTTATGTCTTTAAAATATCCAAATTTTTGACACAAGTTGTTGATGGACGCAAACTCTTGGTAACCAAGTGCATTGACTTAGATTTGGATAGCACCAGCCTTAATTGATCTTAAAATTAATCTGGCATAAACATATATAGATTACAAAGTTACGATTAACATCCATATTCTATACAGTTGTAAACATATCTGCTTTAAGTATCTGGTCTAATTGTTATAACTAGTGTCTTGAATTAAGTTTGTCCGAAATTGGAGCATACATCATACCTCCCTATGGTTTCAGGATCCTCGACTTAATTTGTATGTGGGCGCAGCCTCGCACTCTGGCCAACGGCGAAGGAACTATCTTGAATATCAAAACACAAATAAAAAAACATGTAGCAAAAGTTGCCAGTCCGCCGTAAATTCTCAAAGTGTAATCCGTCGTTAAATGAGTATCTACTACGCCATAAAACCTGAAGGTGTACTCCTTCATAAAAATTGTATTCTGTCGTAAAATTTACTGTCACACCATTGTAAAACCCAAAAATGTACTTCGTTGTAAAAACGCACGTAAAAAACTTGAATACAAATATAGACGCAACGATTTAAATAATGTTTACATTTGAAAAAACTAAAACTGAAGGATTAAAAGTAACTGTTAAAAAACAAATTTTTAACCCAAATAAGAATATGTAGAGTTTTGTGACCAATTTAAGAACTTCTTAAAGTTTGTTGTCCCCTTCTCTTGATATTCAACGTTTGATTATGACCAAAAACATATTCAAAAAAACATATAAGATATAGCTAGTTAGAAATTAAACCAGTGTATGAATACCAAAGTCACCATGATATATATAACCATGGGGTTCGACCGACATACATATGTAACCCAACCATAATTAGCTTATTCATGTTCAAATCATGTTTATTATGTTCAGGTATTTTCTATACCACTGAATAGACACTCTCTCAACAAGACATGCATGATACACCACGTACGTATAGATATAAGCTTCTAAAAAGCATTTAGTGGGGTAAGTTATGTCAGTTTAATGTGTACTCGTTTTGTGTTACCATTTTATGAAGCCACCTCTACCCCACCCCTCCTTTTCTATCCATATGCACACCCTACACAAACAATAGTCTGACAGTCTATGCTAAACTTAAATTCATGAGTTAATACAATTTTAATTTTAAACCTTTCAAGCTAGCACTTAATTAATCAAATTCAAAATTAATACATTACACCTTGAAATGATTTTAGAGATATAGATAATATATAATTTTCTTTTTACTTAACGACTGTCTAGAGTAACTTATGGCTTTTTAGTACACGATTGCTCCTCACAAAATTGATGTGGGTGTAAGCCTTTACAAATGAAGACAATGTTAGATGGAATCAAAAGTTATGAATTGTCGTATACAGGGAAAATTATGAGAAAACTCATAAATATTAAAAAAACTTAGAAAACTAATCAAATCAATAAAATTTAAAAAATTTTCTTTTTCATTACTTTAATTTATAGGATTATAAAAACAATAAAAAAAGTAAGAAAAAATATGTAAGTCACGAAGTTACGTATATGTAACAACAAAGTTAGATATGTAACTCATGACATTTCATACATGTAACTCATTTATATATATGTACTTATATATATGCAGCATAAAAAGATATAAAAAAAATGATTGGTAATGGTTATGATTGATTTTCTAATTAGTTTTCTTTAATTTTAAGGTCTTTTAGGAACCCCTATATCATAGTTATTAAAGGCGCAAAACGCATTCAAAGCGCATACCGCGCCCGGAGCCTAGGCACAAGGCGTTTAAAAAGCGAGAGCTTTTTTAAGAAAATCGCATAATATAAAAATACCATTAAAGATTTTTAGACGTGTTCTAGACTTCTTTAGTTCTAGTTTAAGCTGTTTTAGGTTGATTTTTGGCCTTTTTAGGCTATTGTATATGTTTTAGAAATGATAAAACCAGTTTCAGATGATTATAGCTAGAATTTTGATTGAAAAGTGCAAAAAGTGTCGGAATCAGCAAGCCAGAAAACCGGAATTTCGCCAGAATAGCCCCTTAGGGGCCTTGAGGCGCATTTGGTGCGCCTAAGCGCACGCCTTTGGCGCCTTTGACAATGGAGCGCTCTCGCTCTCTCTCTCTCTCTATATATGTATATATATTACCGCGTGAAGTTATGGCAAGCACTCGAGTCTTTTTATCGTGCATCTTCTATCCTTTAACTTCGATTAATGTCATCTGTCTGGCAAAAACTGTTTATCGATCCGATTACATTGATTGGTTAACAAGATACTAATTTACGGATAACATAAATTTCCTAGCTAGTGACAACTTCTCATAATTATAAAGAATGATATACATACACGTACATAAGATGAGGCATGAAGCATCTTAAACCTTTTTATTCTCTCTAGCTAGGACCAGACTGTGACATCCCTTTTAACATATTCTTTCAACATAAGTACAACATGTTTACTTGTCTCAACCTTCATCAACTCAAACATACCTTTCCTTCATATAAATATCACACCTTTCTTGCACCAAAAAGCACCACAAAAAACACACATTACCGCACTTTATAGCTTAATTGTTAGGTCAATCTTTAAAGAGATCAACATCCAGACAACTACAAGAAAGAAGGTGATATCATGGACTGGAATGGTGGGAATCCCAGACCATTTATTCCTCGACCTGCAACACAAAGCTCGTTTGCATTTCTTTACAACTATAATAGTGATCACTATGTATATCCACCTGGTAATTCAAATCTCACTTACTCTATTTAATTTCTGATGAATCTTTGTTTAGATTTGAAATCATATGTTAGTATTTAATCCTGATGATTTTCTCTAGTTAGGGTTTCAGGAATCAAACAGATCAATAACAATATCTTTTTTCATCTGTTTTAAGAATAAATGTATGTTATTATAATAAGCATATATATAGAAACTCATTGTTTTCATCATCTCTTATTTTATTTGGAGGTTAATTGTAATTTTAAGAGAAACTCAAGTTTTGAAGTCTGTGAAATTATCTTTCCGTTTAACTAGTTGAAATAATTTAACTTAATTGCTTGAATTTGACAAAATCTATTAAATTATAGTTTTATAGAACTAACCAGAAATGTATATATATACAGTGGCGAAGCTTCATATTAAACAGTGGGGTTGCCAAGATCATATATGTAGAATTTTAAGGAATTTCGTAGGTTGCCGGCCTATATATATAAAAAAAAATTTGGTCGAAATCGCGAAATTTACACTACACGCGAAAAAATCTGGGGTTGCCAGGCCCACAAAGAGCTTCGTCCTTGTATATATATATATTGATTATAGATATATATGTCCAGAGCAGATATATACGTATAGGTATAATTTCAACTCCCACTTGAGCATTCCCAAGTCTATGAGAATATACAAGGATGTACATATATACATGCATAACATATACTTATATATAAACCCACACATTTATTCATCGTGTTTCTTTAAAGTGCCAAGAAAAAGAAGAGCAAATAACCCATGCAACTTTTTTTTAGAAAAACGTAGATTATTTGAATGAAGATCGGTTGGTCATTATAAAATAACATTTTATTATTATTCTATTTTTTTTTTAAATATAAATATCAGAAAACGAAAAGACATAACAGTACTGAATCTATATATAAAGTATCATCATCGTAAAGTTTGTCTTATCAAGGACATAAAATGACGCATGAGGGCTATAGTTTCCGCATCTTTTACGATTCCTCGTGTTTAAATAATACTATTTGATCATTTTTTAAAGTTATGTTATAATATCATACTCTAAAAATAATTTCACATAATATCACATCTAATAAATAATTTCAAATAATAATCTTAATGCTATAACTTTTTAGTTTTTTTAATATTTTTTATTTTATGTTAAATTCTAAAATATATTTAAATTTATAAATATTTTAAATTTGTTATTAAGACCTTAAAGATCTATCTTATATATTTAAAAGAGTAAACTGCAATTTTCATCTCTAAAGTTCGTAATACTTAATAGTTTTTGTTCACCATTAAACCGTCCATAACGTTTTAAGTTTTAATAATTTTTACACCAAACGTTTCAAGACTTAACAATATTTGTTTCTAACTTTCAAGTTTTAATGATATCCTCTTAATGGTTTAAGGACGGAAAATTTTAAGATTTAAACGTTAGGAACGAAAGTTATTGAGGGTGAACTGAAACTTTTAAGCTTTGCAATACTCAAGGACGGAAACTGCAATTTACTTTATTTAAAATTTAAATTTGACTTTTCTTTTATAATGAACTTCTCTTTTGCTCCTTGTGGTTTGTTCAAACTAACTATTTTTATTCATTTGTTTAAAATTTGCTATTCTACTCCCTAATGTATGCATTTTGTCCCCATCATCATTGATTTACTTGTAACATCCCGACCCTTGTAATCACCAATATTGTCCGCTTTGTCCTCGCCGGAAGCTCACGGATTTGTTTTTGTTTCCCGGTGAAAACTTCCCAGTAGGTCACCAAATTTTGGTATTATTCCAACCTGGGCACGCTTAACTGTGGAGTTTTAAGGCTCCACAGCCAACTAAGCCCAAAACGCGTTCGTGATTCAAGAGGCAATGCATTATTTATGAATCAGGGATCTCTCCTGTCCACGGCCAATGTGAGAGGTTATCATAGGTGTTGCAATCACCCTCTCCCAACGTATCCATGATGTGGAGGTTGCAAATGATGGGTGTCACATTACTAACTCTGTTAGTTTCTTTCTGTTAAATAATAGACATTTTAGACATCTTACAGTTGAGGACTAATTATGTAATATTCAAAACTAAGTGCCTAAATATATAAAACAAATTCTATCTCTCTTTCTAAAATACACCCCTCCTACTCTCTCTTTAACTTCACCATAATCTCCACATCACTTCGGTCACCAGCACCACCTCCATTTCCAGCCATATGCACAACAACCCCACCACACCACCACTGCCACCGGCCTAATCAAGCCGCTTCTACGCCGAAACCCTATATCCAAACCCTTGCTCTATACAGAAATTGAGATCTTAACCTTCACCACCGCCGGCCAGATCACGCCACTCTTATGCCAGCAAGCACCAACCTGCAACAGTAATATGAAAACTCATTTCCTTTAGCCTCATTCGTGTCTCCCCAACCTTACAAAGCCGACGACTCCTTCTTATGCCTTCTCTCTATGTCTCTCTATCTCTCTCTCTCTTAAAACACACGTATATGTGTATGGTAGTTATCTTGCAATGGTTGTCTCTTTTGGTCCCGACGACGAAGACATTGTTTTTGGGGTTTTGGAGAAGACACCGCAGATAGAGAGGGGTTTTAGAGAAGACGCTGGAGATAGAGAGGTTTTGGGTTTTCATGCATTGGTTGTATGATTTAATTTGGTGGCATCGGTTGATTAGTGAGAGTGGTTGTATGGTGGTAGCGTGGTGTGGTAGATAGCTTTTGGTGGCTGATTGAATTAGCAGGTGGCAAGCTGTCTTCGATGGTTAGATCTTGTCTGGTTGCATGCATATTAATCTTAATATTATAAAAAAATGTCACTAAAAATGTTTTCTTTTTTGGAGGCGGTTCTTTCACCCGCCATATAAAATGCATAAATGAAAAACCATTTTTTAAAGCGACATCTTTTGAGACGGTTAAATCTATTTTAACCGTCTTAAAAAGATGAATTTGTAATAGAGTGTGTATATCCCAGTTTAACCCTTATGAATAGTTAATTAGATTATGGCGGAGATGTTGCCACGTGTGAAGGATATGAGATTATTTAAAGCATCCTATACAACCAATCCTTGAATGCAAATGCATTAGCTAGTTAAAGTTTAAGAACAGTGGTTGTGGCTACTGTGATGGGGAGAAGAAATAATATTAGAATTTAGGTTCTAATTTTACTTTTTGTTTTAAACTCTTGGATATAACTACACAAATGGTCCTTTTGTTAGTTTAAACATATTATATAATTAGTCATGATTGTAAAAAGTGTAAAATGTCCTTTATTTAACTGAAAAAAGTTAAGGGTGTTAGTAGATTGGAGCTAATAGGTACAAAATGCATACATAAATGAGCAAAATTGCAATTTTTAAACGAACTGATGTAATAGTTACTTTGAACAAAGCAAATAGAGGAAAATAGAAGTTTAATTTCTTTTATTTGTATAATTATGAACTAATTTATGAATTTTATATTTAAAAAGTTTCTAATAAATAATCTTAAAACCTCAAAGAATAATTTATAGTCATAGAATGAACAATGTTACCCTTTGACAATTGTTTTGAGTGTTAACAACATACTAATTACTTAATATGTATTTAGAATAATTCAATGATTAAAAATTAAATATTGATTATGTAACACCGTATACCATGATTTACGTATGAAATGTCTACTATAGAATACCAGAAAGGCATCGGAAATGTGTAATTTGGCATTATATTTAATAATTAAACCATGTTACTTCTACACAATCAATTGCATATAAGTTTAATATGTTCAAGAAGGCTTACATGCATAACGTCGACTGAAAACTTGATTGTTTGAACTTTTAATTGTCAATGATGCACACACATAAACACACGTACAGTACATGAATGTGTATGCATAGATACATTGATACATACCAGCTGGATATTGATTAAAAGCATGTCGATGGAGTGTTGAAATTTACGAAAATGTAAACAGGAATAGGGGAAATGAAGCATCAAATGATGCAACCACCATTAGCAATGATGGAACTGAACCAAAATGAGTATCATGAAAACAATAATCAAGATAAGAAGAAGAGATTAACAGGTGAACAGTTGGAGGCACTGGAAAACACATTCCAAGAAGAGAAGAAACTTGAACCTGACAGGAAGATGAAGCTAGCACATGACCTCGATTTGCAGCCGAGACAAATCGCAGTGTGGTTCCAAAACCGGCGAGCTCGATGGAAGACTAAGCAGCTCGAGTGCTTGTATGATGCCCTTAAACAAGAGTTTGATGTTGTCTCTAGGGAGAAACAAAAGCTTCAAGAAGAGGTATGATACCTTCGATCTGACTGTATCAATCATTTTGAGTTAGCAAGCATAGGCTTGACAGATTCAATCGTTCAAACCAAACATGACTCATATTTGCTTGTAAAAAAAACATCACCTATAACCCGGATACACTTAAAATGATATAACTTGATCACGACCAGTTGACCCATTTTTCTAAATGCTTCAAAGAGGTTGGTAAGATGTAATAAATAGGTTAAGGGGTCGTAAATGGGTTGGCAAACACGTTAAACATGTTAATCCGAACATGACCATTTTAATTGAATAAGTCAACCTGAACACGACTTGTTTTTAAAAATGTTATTTGACAACCTAAAACCTTATTATTTTCATGCATGTATCATTACAAATATCACTCTCAGGGTTGTTGAGATTTACAAAAAGGTGAAATTAAACTAGGGCTGTAAACTAACTGAACGAGTTATTGTAATTCATACTCTCCCGTTAAGCATTGGAGCTGTTCACGAACGGCTCACAAACGCTAACTGAACAAAAGTTCTTTTTCGTGTTCATTCATTTAGTAATTATACTTTTTCACCAAAGGATTGCGAACTAAAATGAGCATATACCATTTTTAATAATAAAATTCAACATTTTAATCCCAAATATTAAACATAGTAATCAATGTAAATAATTATAAATTTAAGATATAAAATCATAAAGCTAGGATCAATTTAAAATACAAATCATAAACATAAAAGGTTAAGGTAATAAACTACACATTAAAAGTTTGAAGATATAAAACATATTTAATTGATGACAAACAAATGAAAGTAGACAAACATATTACTAAACGTTCTCAAACACAAATGAGTATACGTGACTTCTGTTCATGTTATTCATTTAACTAAACGATCGAAAATTCTTGTTCATGTTTGTTCATTTAATAACGAACGAACATAAACGAACACTTGAACATTTAACGAATTGTTCGTTGAATGTAGAGTTCATCAGAAGCCCTACATTATACTATATATCTACCCATCTGCATGTTCGTTTAATGAAATTGCCATGGGATCTTTATAGTATATATCTAAAATAAGATTATAAGTTCTACACATTTATAACCGATGTCTTCTAACGTTATAGTTAGTAGAGATAAATAATCTTTCAAATTGCTATTTATAATGTCTTATAGGTGTTAGCATTGAGAACAATACTTAAAGAACAAGTTAGCAAGAGACAAGGAGCAGGTTCTAGCACCGGGTACACTTACATGTCCGGTGAAGAGACCGTTGAGAGCACATCGGTAGGCACCATTCGTACCACCACCAACCACTCTCATCAGCTGAAACTCGGTCAACATCAAGCGGGTGTTCCTACCACAACCGCCATGGTTGGTGAAAACAAGAACTATATGGTGAACTATGATCCATCATCACCACCTTACGCTAATTGGGCAGTGCTTCCATCTTATCCTTGATCAATCTGTAGAACTAGTTGCTAGTTATATGTTTACTGACTCGATATCAATCAAATAATATTATTTGGTTTTTGTTACAGCGAGTGAAAGTTGAGAAAATGGGATTCTATATCAGCGTTCTTATCGTTTTATTGTTGTAAGTTTATTATATTTGTTCATATCTTGTCAGATGGATTGATTATGTTTTTTCAGCTTCGTTCTTGGGGATAAATAACTAAGGTTCTATCCTCGGCGGTAGTGTATTTTTTATCAATTAGAATTTTTGAAAATGTAGTTAGCGGTTTAACCCAGAATTTTCTTAAAAAACAGGATCATGAGTTCCGCTAGTTCTAAGTGTAAATTACCGTTTTGTATAAAAAAGCACTCTTTGAGGCATAGTCAACATTATCCACTTTGAATGCGTCATTTTGGATTGTTATTTTTTTTGCGCTCCATCGTTGGTGTCTAGACTTGTTACATTAATTAAAAGAGACGATTAATAACCTACTAATTTTGTTTTTTCTTTATTAACTTTTTTTGCTTTTTTCTTGTCTTGTATTTTTGTTTTTTACTATATTTTTCTTCTTATGTTGTTTATTTACTGGATTATTTCAAAAGCTTTTAAACAAAACAGTGTCTTTAATAAACTAAAATGATTACATAAAGACAAAATTACATAAATAAACCATTAGATTTATATGAACTTGCATGTTCCATCATTTATATTCTAAAAGCGCTAAAATCATCTGTTACAGATCTGTTTAGTATCAAATTTCGTCATTTATACTAACATAAGTTTAAGAAGTTCTAGTAAATTTCTTGAATATGACAAACCCTTACTCCTAAGGCCCTTACTCCTAAAGTAAAGATATGAAACTTTCATAGCTTTTTTTTATACTTCTTTTAATTATTTTTAATTCTTTTATATTTTTCATTTTAGCTTGTTTTATTTTATTTTCTTCATCATATAATTTATAATTACTTTAAAACTAACTAATTTTCTTATTTTACTATATTTTTTAAAATTTTCTTTGAGTTGATGATCGAGGTGTCGAGTGTCAATAAAAAATGGTGATTATGTTTTTTTTTAATATTAACTACTTAAAAAATTTCATACTAATATATAAAACAAAAATGATTAAAATTAATAAAGTAGAAAGGAAAAGAAATGTGAAGAAAGGAAAAATAATCATAGAATAAAATAGAAAAGTTATGAAATTTCATATTGGGTTTAGAGAGGGTATAATGGTCATATTTAAAAAACTAACTGAAATCATTGATGAAAGTTAGTCTAAACTTAAACAAAACAAATGTATAAAGAATGATTTTAACGTCTTTAGAATATACATGATGAACAAGTTCATATAGACCTAAATAATGATTTATGTAATTTTGTCTTGCATAAACCCTAACAAGTAACTTCATTCAGTCACCTGAGTAAATGCATTGAACAATCACATTTTACAAACTTTAACAAAATAGAAATTCTAGAATTAAACAAGTAATGTCGTTCTAATACTAAAAAGAAAGTATCAAATGCTCCAACACTATGATAGAATTTTATAATTTTTAACAGCGTTTGGAATCACTTCAATACCCGAGTGAGTCTTCCGAAGACGTAATGTCAACCGTCCATACTGATTTTGACGCTCTAGGCTTGACTTACTCAAGAACACTATCAAGGAGAAAACCCACCCCTGTGGGAAAACCCCCCGACCCAACCTGAAACTATGTCTTAGGTGAGATTTGAACCCAAGACCTCCCTATTTTTATGAAGTCTTGGGTACCTCACCCTAACCACTTGAGCTATAGATCATTGGAAACACTATGATAGATACATTACCATTTACGAACCCCACTCAAACTTGATAATTACTATATTGATCAAATAAAAGTGTAAACTTATCTCCATAGAACGCCAACACAACTCACTCTGGTAATGAGATCACCCACAAGAGGGTGACTCATCTAGATGAGTGGAATGGTGACAATGCCCAAGTGAGTATGAGTGTGAGTGGGTAAAAAGTATGTGGATGAAGTGATATATTATAATTGGTAGGAGTGTAATGTGAGCAACGTTGCATAAGTCGCTAGACGCTCCTAGGTCGGTTGACTATGGAGTTGGGAGTACTCGGGGAGTACTCGTGACTACTC
>WOUH02000017.1:5262953-5274038 GCA_009936405.2 Stevia rebaudiana | reverse complement strand
AAAATAGACACATCACAATACCACATACCTTAGACCTCTTAGGAGTGTTGCCTTTGACCGGAACCTTGGACCAACTCAGAATAGCATAAAGTCGCATCGGAAGACCTTCTTGGAGCGAGTACTCGGCCTTGGAGGCCGACTTTTACAACCATGAATGTGAGAGATTATTATTGGTTGAAAAAAATAAAAACTCACTCACCTACGTTGCTCCAGCCACGGCTGGGTGGGCAACGCCCACAAAGAAAAAGGAAGGGGGTGTTTGGGTGTGATAGGACGAAAGTGCACTTACTCACTTAACAGTCCACATGATGAGTATTAGACTATTTATAGGCTAGTTTTATTCAACTATAACCGCTTTAAAGCCCCCCTAAACCCGAAAAAAGGATGAGCGTACATAAGATTGAGAAACGCAATAACTCAGTTTTTTATTTTGCTTTATAGTAGACTCCCAAAATAGTTGGGCCGGCGGCCTGCAACTTATAGCTATGTTATCCCACAACACAACTCTGCATGTGCAAGCCCATCAATAGGTCTCAAAAGTCAAAATCGTACCTTTTACGATTCCTAGTATTCTAGATACCAATTTCGAAATTGATAAGAATCATCATATATATAATCATAATTTACATTATATCAATACAATAATAGGACATGATTTGCACATGGAGAGTAGTCCCATCCTCTTTAATATTTCGGTCAATGCCATGCTATATAAAATGTGTATATATATAGATACATACAAGCAGATGTAAATATGAAATTTATATTCCTCATCTTCAATATACAAACTTCAAAGTATTTTTTCCGTTTTAAGAAAAACAAAGGCAATGCAAAATATGAAGATGGTGTTGTCCATGGTGTTGCTTGTTGCTGCCTCGGCGGAATGAACACAATCGAAGGTTGTGAGGAAATCCCGGCTAACAGCGGTGGTGGAGTCATACGTGTTAGTGGCAAAGTGCTATGTCATGAATGTACCTGGGAGGGGAACGAAGAAGGAGTCGATGGAAACAAACCTATAGAAGGTATATATGCGTAACTCTACTATCACATTTTATGTTCACTAGATCATCATTAGGGATGAGGATGTAAACGAGTCAAGCTAGTACATGAGTTACTCAAACAACTTGCATAAAGCTTGAATCCAACCGAACATGAACGAGTCCATGCTCGAGCTGATATTAAGACTCGTTGAATACGAGTTCAAGCTAGTTCCCAAGCCTAAACGAGTATTTGTTTATTTAATTTGTTAATTATATGTATTCATATAAATATTAATTATTATATATATAAAATTGTGATAAAAACAATTAAATAATATATAATATGTTATATATAAAAAGTAAAACTATAATGTAATATACAGACACAAACTTGATGTTAAAAATTTAAAAAAAAAAACTAAATAAAAAACGAGTCAAACCATGAGGCGAGCTCATGCTTGAAAAATCTCCCGAGCCGATCTCGAGCTTTAGACATCTCTAAGCAATTTAAACTCAAGTTTGGGCTCTCTAAAGTCAAAACAAGCCGAACTCGGTCCTAGAAAAGCTTGGGCTCGGTTCGACTCGATCATTCACATCCAACCATAATAATTTCAATTCTTTATTGTGTAACAATTACCATGCATTGGAATTAGGAAAGCATATGTATGACGTCGATAATAGTATATACATATACAACTATCATCAACGTTATAACTTATAATGTTATTGTTTTTTTAGGCTCAGAAGTTTATGTGACATGTCTGGACCAAGTAAGTGACAAGGTCATTTACTCCGGAATGAACAACACTGCTAAAGCGGGTGACTTCGAGTTCACAATGAACGACTACATCAATGGAGAGAAGAAAAACCCCGAAACCTGTTTCACAAGACTTGTTTCTTCGCCTGATTATGTTTGCAATATCCCCACTGATTATTCTGGAGGCAAGACCGGGGTGAAGCTTGACTGCCCGGCCAACCATGGTGTCCCAGGATTTGATCAAATACGACCTTGATCCCTTTCATTACACCACACCTATGTGCGATGAACCAGATGATAACAATAATGACGACAATGATCTTAATTGATCATATGGGATGTGGAAGAATGATGATGCCCGTTTATCTATTTTTCTTCCGTTTATACGAATGTCATTTTCTTTTTGTTATGCTTGTATCATGTAATAAAATAAAATGGTAAAAAAAGGACATGTAAGAGTGTTACATGATTTGACAAGCGATACTTTTCTAGAAAATGTATCGGCTTTTTTAAGTTTGTATCACTTGGTAATTCCTTGTAATCTATGTTCTTTTGTTCCACTCTGAATCTTGGTTCTCAACGTCACCCTAGGTCTCTTTTTTTTAGATTCTCTTTATCTCGTTTATGATTCTTATTTGAATCCCACTAATTGCTTTTAATCTTAATCTTCTGTTTGATTAATCTCCTGATTGCCTCTATGTTTATTTTGATGAACGTGGTTGCTTCCAATTCCTTTGTTCACATGCGTAAACTTTGATCAGCCAGTTAATGTTCGTTGTCGTTCCCAATATGCAATCTGTAAGGCTTTGGGTTGCAAAAATTAACCCCTTTCGTCGACTGTTTGTATATCAATCGTTACAGCCCTCTATAATCCAATTTTTTTCAGAATCTTCCCTAACGATGGCACTGCTAATTGTGTTCCACATGTTCGATGATAATTGAATTGCTATTTTGTTTACAAATCGTTCCTATTTATACTACTAACCGAAACCAATCGTCATATTCATCTTGATCGTAAGGTTCCGATCAAGTCTCCTAACCAGCATGTCGGTTCTCCGAATCGGTGCATCTCTGATTAATATAACGTCTTCTTCTATTGATTATTATTAGTCCCTGTACTTTCTAACTAACACATATTCTAATCTAAATAAATAACTAACATAATTACACATGTACTTTAAGTGAAAGTGATTAACTCACGACAGTAACATTCAAACTATTGTCTATCACAATGTCTAAAAACTAATTCAGTAAAACTCTCTTGATTAGGATGTTAATCTTTGGTAATATGTAAGCTTCACTACATGCCACGGTGATTCTCCTATTTTAGCTTTAATTACCTATATTCCATCTGACATGAATGCTAAAATTCAGATGAACTAAGTAACTTCTAGTTTCGATTCCAAAACATTATAAGTCTTAACCTTTCAAAAACATTTCACGTTCACCATCTCTCATCTCAATATAAATCATAACATTTACACACGATTAATGGTTCAGTCAAGCTTCAACATCACTAATTAACTTGTTGCCCGTTTGCCTGCTATTTTATTGTAATCGACAAGTTATACGTCACTTAAGGAATAATAATTTTATCAACGCATTAAAAGCTGGAATGCTTCATTATCAGTCTCGAGTTCATACTCGTATCCAAGATTGTTTGCATGATACCGAAACTCGTCTAATTCATTTGATGGAACTTGAATACCAACTAAAACATTTGCCTCCATTCCTCCCTGAAAAAGACAGTAATTAAGCATTAAAATCACCAACATCCAAGGGTAAATTAGGAATTTTTGAAAAGTGTTATACATCTCAAACCTGTGCACGGTAATGAAATAAACTGATATTCCAACGCGGACTGAGCGCGTACAAAAATTTCATCAAAGCCCCTGGCCTCTCGGGAAAAACAAATCGACAAAGAAGCTCGTTTTCTACATTAGCTCGACCTCCCATCTGATAATTCAGACAAGTTTTTGGTTAATTTGTAGTTTTTTTACAAGAACGCGATAACCACTGTAATAAATTATTATATTTTTTAACAAAAAGGTAAAAATAGAGAAAGTTACCAGATGGCGTAAATGAACTTTAACCTAGTCATTATTTGTAAAATCAATGGTTTTTAGTTTATGTGACTCCATTCTCTCCACCATTTCTTGGAGTTCAAATATTGTATGAAGTCCGACACTATAACCATCAAAAAAATAATATTAATGTCAGAAAATAGATTTAAAGTTTCTCAAAGTAAATTAAACGCGCTTACCTGTACAGAACGTGAGCTTGTTTCTTATCAGATTCATATCTGTACTTGAACTCGGTGATATTCATCTTTCCAATCTACCAACACAAGTTATTGTTTACTCACTAGATATTCATTTGGTATTTAGAAATTAATTAATGAAGGGTTTGTTTCAGAACCAATAATACGTTGAGAATTACGAGAACCACCTTAAACTTGTTCTGTTTATTATATAATTTGACTAGAATGCATGTGGATTTTAAAATGTGTAGAAATTTTATTTTACAAAATATGATCCTGAATTATTTTATAAATTTATTTTTACAAAATATGATACTGAACTTATTTTAATATGTTATAGAAAATTATTTTTACAAAATTTATTTTAGAAATTATATCTACTACATGCACATGTGCCCATTGTTATACTATAAAAAGTTGAGAGCCGAAATAAAATCAATAAAAATAAGTGGGGAGAGAGAAATGAACCATTTTTTTTTTAAATTTATTCTTTTCAATGTAGAACTATATGCATGTACTAATGCAGTTCTCACAGTTCTCGACATAATATGATTCTGAAATGACTATGCCCAAGAAATTGAACGTTAAAAATTTTTGTGATTTAGAATTTCAACATTAAACAATAAATAGAATAAAAATAACTTACAAGTTCAGCAAACTGTTTAAAACTTCCGGGTTCTTCAGGCATGAAAGTTGCAAGTACAGCTTCGCGTTGTCTACTGACATTTGCAAGTTCTGTTACCAATCTTAATCTATCAAAGTTCATGTTGGCCCCACTAGTTATTGCTACAACATTTATATCTTTAAGATTATAAAATTTGCAGTATGCTTCTGCTCCAGCAAGAGCAAGCGCGCCTGCAGGTTCTAATGTGCTCCTTTTCTCCTCAAACATGTCCTACAACAACAAAAATAATATTATTATTATTAATATTAATAAAATAATAAGAACATCAAATCAACACAAAATTACTAAAATATGAAATTTGATAAAATACAGATAGATTATTCAATTTTTATTAAAAAAAAAAATAATTAGAGAATATTAATGGGATCACCTTTATGGATGCACAGATGGCATCGCGGGTGACAAGAACGACACCATCAATTAACTCCCTGCATAAACGGAAAGTTTCTAAACCAACTTCTTTAACCGCAACACCATCTGCAAAACCTCCAACTTGATCAAGCAATACTCTTTGCCCATGATGTAATGATAAAGCCATTGCATTTGCATCAGTAGGTTCTACACCAATAACGCGTACCTGCAAAGAAACAATTCTCACACTTATGTGTTAATTAAATTTTAGGTCAAAAAAATAATAATAATAAGTATTTCTCAATCAGGACAGTTAAAAACAAGTTAATTTACAGAGAATCACACTTACTTCAGGTGATACCCTTTTGACATACGCAGCAATACCAGCAATTAAACCACCACCTCCAACAGGCACAAAAATGGCATGAATTGGACCTTGCAATTGTCGCATAATTTCCATTCCAACAGTTCCTTGACCCGTTATAATATCCGGGTGATCAAACGGAGGAATGAAAGTTCGGTTTTCAGTTTCACCTCTTCTTTTAGCATATGCTTGTGCTTCATCATATGAATCGCCTTCAAGAACAACTGTTGCAGCTAATCTTTTAACCAATTCCCACTAAATGCATCAATCAATGATAAAGTAACCATAAGATTAGTTAACCAGAAACAAACTTATATGAAGGCTTTTAACTTAATCATGGTTAGTTAATAAACCTTGATCTGGGGTGTGGTAACTGGCATGACAATGACAGCATCACAACCGAGTGTTTTTGCTGCTAATGCAACCCCTTGGGCATGATTACCAGCAGATGAACATATGACACCTTGTGACAGTTGTTCTTTTGGGAGTTTTGCCATCATATTATATGCTCCGCGAAGCTTGAATGAGAACACCTGCAAATTCAATTATCATCTAGTATGTTAAACAAGATAATTTTGGATTTTGATATAACTTACATAAGCATTAACATTATAACAATTGTCATTGACTCCCAATACAATCAATCAGAGTGATTAGGGAAACGGTTTTTAATAATAACTATCAACTTTTTTATAATACATAGAGGAATGAAAATTTTTTACTCCAAAATTGATGCTAATAATTTGAATTTTCAAGTTTTATTTAGATTAACAAGTGATAGTATCTTAATCAGGAACATCTTAGTGTCATTATCATCAGCTAAATACTCAGATGTAATAGGTTTGACACCAAAGATGAAAAATCAGAGATAAGTTTTAGTTCAATAAACAGAGTAGAAATATGATTTAAGAATCAAAAACAGCAAGTTTCATCAGCATACTTAACCACCTCGACGTATATAAACGCATATCATGAATTCATGACTAACATGAATCAAAATAACGGCAAATGCGAGTTTAGATGTGTGCTTACAGGTTGAAGATCTTCTCGTTTAAGCCAAACATTCACTCCCAATCGTTCCGAAAGTTTAGGCGCGAGGGACAACGGCGATTCAATCGCAACATCGTAAACTCGATTCGACGACAATATATTCGTCAAATACTCCATCTTACTCAAACCACCATTACCGTCCTCCACCTTATGGTCCGGTACCGCTCCCAACCGGCCTGATTCGTATTGTAACGAAGACGGAGACACTCTAAGCACCGGCGGCTGCTGTACTCGAGCCTGCAACACCGTCGAAGATAGATAATCGATCTCCGGCTTTGATTTGGACATTGTGGCGGAAACTGAAAGTTTCAGTTGAGGCGTGTAACGCAGGGCCTCCATTTTGGAGTTGCGATGGTTGCCGGTGGTGTAATGCGGGGCCGGCGACGGTGAAGAAGATAGACTGAAACAAAATCGAGGGTTCTCGGAGTTTTGTGAAATTGTAAAAACGACTAGCCGACGGTGGGTTTTTTATTCGTATGAAATAGATCTATCCTCTTCGAAAGGTGATGATAACTACATGGGAAAATCACATAACTAGTCATTTTTTCCGGGTTAGCCCAAGCAGCAAACCTCTTCAGATCAACCAGATATTAAATTTTAGAAAATACTATTATATTTATTTAATAAATTATGAACATTGGATAATTCGGTTTGGTTTCTTCGGTTTTAGAAAAAAACCGAACCGAATTTTTGATTTTGGTTTGGTTTTATTTCGTTTTTGTTTGGTTTGGTTTTTTGGTTCGGTTATTTTGGTTAATTTAAATTTGATTCGAATAATTCGGTTTTTAGCTTACCCCTAGATTAGAATTTAGATGATTAAGACTTAGGCTATTTGTAATGGATGGATGAGGGTGAATGTGATGAGGTGTCACTAACAACATTTACAATAGCTTCGTCATATTTATATGAGGGGATCCTGCATAATTTAGGGTATGGTTGAGAATAGTTGTGAGTAAAGGAGAGAGAAATATTTAGGGTTTTGGTTGTTTTTCCCCCAAAGTTAGGAAAAAATATGAAGATGAGGATTTGGTGTATGAGAGAGAAAAGATAATGATGTTATTTTAATAGTTTTTTAAAGTGGATGGATGTGAGTAAATGAGAGACAAAGAGATAATGATAAAGGTATGAAAAAGTATTATTTAATTTGAAAAAGTACAAATGGAGATGGGGAAACTACTATGAATGCTCTAAGGCATCACATAATTAGGGATGTCGATGAGTCAGGTTTGGGACGGGTTTAGGTAATCCAAACCCCACTCGATTAGAAAAACTTGTCCCAAACCGGCCTAAAATCCGGCGGGTTTCTATCGGGTTTTCACCCGTCAGGTATCGGGTATACTTGTGGGTTACGGGTATATCCATTATTTTACTAAAAATACTCGTTCGGTATACCCGGCTCAAACTCAACGGGTATTTTTTTGGGTAACTATTAATTAACAAAAAAGTATATATTTGCTCCAACAAAAAATAAGTTTAAAGTATAACAAAATAAACACTACTACAGTTGCGTTCGAGTTCATGAATATCGACACAATGAAAAAACATACTAAATATAGTTTATTTTGGTATGAAATTTAGCTATATAATAAATAATTATATAAAAAGTAATTTATATTGGGTATATAATCGGGTGAACGGGTATATATAATCAGGTAAACGAAGCGGGTAAACAAGTATATTACCGAATCTTATACCCGTCCCATACCCGTGAATTTTTTTTTAAACTAATCTCATACCCAGCCCAAATCCATCAGGTTTCGAGTATACCCGTCTCATATGTTGTGGGTTTCAGGTATACCCGTCGGGCTCGAGTTTTTTTGCCATCCTTAAACATAATAATTTATTTTTAACAAGCAATCTATCCTACTCCTATTACTAAATTACACCAAAAATACTCTTTTGCCAGTGATTGAACTCATGACCTCTCATTATAAAAGGCAAGTCTCTATCAAGTGGGCTAGCCCCAAATTGACATCACATAATCAAGTGAGTATAAGGAAAAAAGAAGTATAACACTTAACGGGGGTGACTAAAATGTCGGAGAGTGAGGGGGTAGTGTATGGGGGCGTGAGTGCCTATGTGGTTGTCCTTACGATCACGGGAATCTCACACAACACACACCCTTAGCATTAAGTTTTGGTTTAAGGTTTACTTTTTGGGTTTAAAATTAGTTTTTTTTTTGTTTAGTTTTAGAATTTAGATTTAGGGTTTAGTAAATAATAAAATTAGTTTTATTAGAATCGTATACGCGAAATACAACACCCGTATCTTAACAAAATAGGTTAAACTCCATCCTATTCCTCAAGCCCCATAACCCATCTCATATTTAAGGAAAAGTAAACTTTGTTATGTATTCCTCATTAATCAGACTCATTACTATCAATCTTTCCCCTTTTATGGTTGGTTACATATGTTATGTATTTTATATAATGAACCAATAGATCAATGAGTAGTATATGAGTTTTGCCTATCTCTTTTGTTTATAACACGTTATCAGCACCTTTGCTCTAATTTTGTTCACAAATCACAAATCACATTGTTACCAATATGAGATTTAACGAATACAAATCGGGAATAGTCAAAATCAATTTCATTTACAAGAAGAAACTATCAAGAACTGGTGGTGGAGGAAGTCCATGAAAATAAAAAAGAAGTATGATTTAACTAAAGACAGTATACACATGCCTCACGTCTTTGGTGAGGATTATGGTTAGATCATATGTATTGTATATAAATCAATGAGTAGTAGATGAGTTTTGCCTATCAGTTAGTTCTGTTTTAATAGAACATAACCAACGTCTCCAGTAGTATAATGTTAATATTGTATAAGTAGTAATAAGTCCGAGGAGGGTGTTATATATTCCTCATTAATCAGACTCATTACTATCAACTTTTCCCTTCCATGTTTGTATACATATGCTATGTACCGTATATAATGAACCAATAGGCTAATAAGTAGTATATATATGAGTTTTGCCCATCTCTTTTGTTTATAACAAACTTATCTCTTATGTTTGAGGAGACTACTCATTTCTCATATTTATTATATTATAGTTTTTGTGAGTAAATATGTATGATGAAAAAATGAAATATTATTTAAGAAAAAAATAAAATTTATTATTAAATGTAACAATGATAGATACAGGGAATGAATTGTAAAAGATTTTAAAAGACCAACAAAAGCTATGAATAGATGTGAGTTTTGGTTAGATTGTAAAGATTTGGATAGAGGGTGTGTTGTGAATCTTCATATGTTATTTAACAAAACGATTTATTTTTATAAATACATATTTACTACAAAAGGTTTACCCATTAACGTTATTATGATTAGGGCTGTCCAAACCCGCTCGAAAATCGCTCGAAACATGCCTAAATTGTGCTCGATTTAAAAAACAGGCGATTTTGATGTGAGTATAAACTCGGTTCGGTTCGGCTCGTGAACAGCCCTAATTATAATCAGCATCTTTAAAATAAGCATGAAGCTCGCCCAAAATAAAACCAGCACATGAATTTAAGCTAGTTTTTTCCTAATAAAAAAGACAGTACAATATCTAATGCATCTTGTACAACCGGCATGGGATGACTTGAGTCTAGCCTTAACACTTAAGTAGTCATGATTCCATTCATATGTTACCTTCCAAGCAACATCTTTCATTAAGCTCCCTACCTTTGTGGGTGCATTGGGTGTCAACCACATGTAAAAAAATAGGTTAAAGTGCCTAGTGGTCACAATATCTTTGAAGATTTTAGTTTCAATTTCGTGATTCAATTAAAAATATTAATTTTAAGTGGTAACATAACATTTCAAACCGATCAAACTTTTAAGTTGAAATTCATTGATTAGTTCAACAAACGTTTATATGATTTGGTTTACGACTTGAAGAACATGCCAAAACGGTTATTAAATGCTTTTTAATATTTAAATAAGTAGTTATGCACATATATAATATTCACGAATTATTAATTTAATGTTATTTTACTTATTTTTATGAAAACAACGTTAAAAACGTTAAGTTAATAAAGCAGCATAAGCCAGGGTCTTAGAGCATTCAGAGTAGCTTCCCTAAATGTACGTGAGGGGATCTTGCATAATTTATGGTGTGGTTAAGAGTGGTTGTGAGTAGAGGAGAGAGAAATATTTGGGGTTTTGTTTGCTTTTCCCATAAAGTTAGAAAAAAATATTGAGATGGAGATTTTAGTGTATAAGAGAGAAAAAGGTAATGATGTTATTTTAATAGTTTTTTAAAGTGGTTGTGAGTGAATGAGAGAGAAATAGATAATAATAAAGGTATAAAAAAATATTATTTAATTAGAAAAAGTACAAATAGGGATTGAAAAGCTACTGTGAATGCTCTTACAAACTCTCGAGTTATTTCGATTCTTCGTTCCATAATAAAACTAATTAAAAAACATCCAAAACTTGTTTCCTCACATATTCCTTTCTTTCTCGATTCATCTACATACTCACCTTTCCCCATCACTATATATATTGTGGAATATATTAATGTCTTCCAAATACAAAGTCAACATTGGATGGCTTAAGTTTTTCAAATATGGGTGATTGTTCTAAGATTCAAAAATGGATGGTTGTTAATTTCAAAGTTGGATGGCAAACTTAAACTATAAATAGGCCTTGAA
>WOUH02000017.1:5164247-5174264 GCA_009936405.2 Stevia rebaudiana | reverse complement strand
TGTCATTATTGTTTTGATAAAGCATTTGACAAGTTCTATGACATGTATAATGCAACCTGGTATGTTATTATCTTCATCTAAAATATATAATTTCATTTTTGTATTGCAATTTTTTTTAAAGCAAGAATAAATGTTTTACATGTTTGTGTTTTAAATCTTAATTTTTCAGGAAATCAGCAGGAATTTCAATTATTGCCAGCTCCATATGTTGTGAAGATCACTTTGCTTGGTATGGTTAACAATTTTCACAATAGTTTTTTTACATTTAAATTCATTTTTTATCGTAAGTCAGCAGTTGACTTTTTGAGTTGTTTGGCTCAAGTAAAATAGTGTTCAATTTCACTAATAATATAAAAAAAAGTATGATAAATGAAAATGTGGAGCTAAAATACAAAATCAGCATCTACATCAATCTTGAATAACCGTATTACTGAATTAAAATTTGAATTTTTAACCAAAGTTAACTTGAATTATGGGTGAATTGCAGGCACAGGATGAATTGCTTGAATGCAGATGTAGAAGATAGTGCGTATATTTTCAACAAGCACACAATGAATAGAACACAATCTTATTTGAGCGATTTTATATTCTAAACGCATGTTATCGTGGTTTTACTATTTGTTCTTATTTTCATTTTTTGACACATTTCTTTGTATAACAAAATGATTTTTATCAAAGGGTTTTTTTTATAATGTATGGACAAACTAATCATTGAAGTGGTGTACATGATTACTACAGGGGTCTGTTTGGTATGAGGTAATAGTTCAAGTCATGGGTCAGGTCATAAGTCGGGTAATGGGTCGGGCCATGGTTAGGTCATGAAATGGGTAATGGGTCGAGTCATGGTTGGATCATTGATCTGGTCATTCCTTAAAGGAAAGGAATGGAAAAAAAAACACCCTCCCCCAAAGAATAAAAATCATTAAAAGAGAAGGAATCACATTCTTTATGTAATGATACATTCCATTCCGAATTGTAACCAAACATGTTTAATTTCATACCAACGTAATGACTCATTCAATTCTTGTCTGCATTCATGCATACCAAACACTACCTAGGTATTTATGACACATGACAGAATATGATGCGGTCTACGTGTTGCTTCGTTCTCTTATTGAACTTTGTCAACATGAAGAGAATACTCAAATTCATTTAGCATATCTTTCTGACACTTTGTACCTCAACAATGTTGGGTAGCTGGTGATTTGAATACATAGTTTTTTTTTTCCTTTTTATAAAAGGAGTCATTGGGATGTAAGTTCATTGATTGACAAGTATATGTGTGTTTTTTACTGGACAATAATAAATTATTTGTATATGGTATAAATTTATTTATTTTTACTATGTGTTACTCTATGTGAGAGGATCACAACGAACCAAACCAGGTTCAAAATGAAGCTAAGATGTGGAGAACTGAAACTCAAAGTAAGTTGTGTGGTTCAATTGAGAAATCAAAACGTTGTGTGGTTAAATTGTGAATGGATGAAACTTTGGAGTGTAGTTGCAATGTAGTGGGTGCACAAGATTGCACTTGCACTATGATGTGCATGCACTTGAGGTTTGCGTGTGATATTTAATAGCAAACCGAGTTGCGCGTGAGAGGATAACTTCCCCTATCAGTGTGCACATTTCAAGTACTGTTCCAACCGCTGGAAATACTCTTAACGTCTTGATTGCATTCACGTCTCAAGTGCATGGAATATGTTGTCTCTTACACAGACTTAAATACTTGAATATTGTTGTTTCGATCAGATTAATTATTGGGTTTTTACCAGCATTTTTGTAAAAAGACGTTATAAATACAAGGTTTTGAACTTTGCTTATACACTGGAAAAACGCTCGAAACATGAGCAATCACTCAAAACACAGGGTTGTGTACCTCGTTTGAGACACAAGCAAAAGCATAAGGTTGTGTACCTTGTTTGAGACACGAGTGATCTCTCTAAATACAATACAAGGTTGTTACCTTATTTGAGATACAGACAAACTCGCATAACTCTCAAGTCACGCGAATGACACGTGTTTTTAATCTTTTCCAACAAACAACAATCATTTTTAAGCTATTGTTTTAGTTGTTTTCTTTTGGGTGTTGATTAATTTTGACATTGCAACTGCTCCAGTTGTTGTATCTAGGGAGACGTGTTTATCTTGAGTAGAGACGTATAATCAATTTTAAGAGAAACATATTAAATATATGACACTCTAACAACCATCAACCTTTTTTTATTATTGAAGTCGTCAAGTTTGAACGAAGACTCGTTGAAGGCAAGGTTAGGACAAGAAAACTTAAGATTGAAGACTATAGCAGTAACAGAATGTTCATTGCAGTCAAGACCTATGGTATAAATCATATAATTTTATATAACTGTATTTATGTTTAAATTATTATTGGTGTCTTGTAAGTTGTAACATGGTATTGTACCCGTTTGTTTTCAATGAATAAAGAGTATCTTTAGTAACATTGTTTTATTATAAAAGAAGTGAACCATCTATTACATCTTTTTAGTAGGACTAAAGATGTCTCTTTAGCTAGTTCGATATAGGGATGAGCGGTTTGAATTTTGTAAGACAGATCGACGCGTTTATGATATTCAGGGTTTCAGTGTAAGAGATTGTGCGCTAGAGAGTTGTACATTGTGCATTTATACATGTTTTAATTTTAAGAATTTCAACTTTCTCTCTCTTGTATCTACCTCTAATAAAGAATTTTAAAAAATATCACTTGTTATTTTCTTAATTTTCCATAGTTTTTTTATTATTTAAATTAATTATATTAATATTTTGTATTCTTTTATACTTTTTATATTATCTTAAATTATAAAATAGATTTACATTTTTTTATCTAATTAATTATTTATCTTATATATTTAAAAGAGTAAACATCACTTTCTATCCATTAGATTTGCAATACTTAGCAGTTTCAGTCCACCATTAACAGAAACGGTATATAACGTTACAAGTCTAATCAATTTTCACCTTATCATTTCAAGTGTTAAAATTTTTCATCCCCAACGTTTCAAGTTTTAAAAGTTTTCGTCCCTAACGTTTCAATTCTTAACAGTTTTCGTCCCTAACTTTTCAAGTCTGAACATTTTTCGTCCCTAACGTTTCAAGTATTAACAATTTTCGTCCCTAACGTGTTAAGTCTTAACAATTTTCATCCCTAACGTTTCAAGTTTAACAGATTTTTGTTAAGGGTTTAATGAAAAAAATATTTAACACTTGAAACCTTATGAACGAAAACAATTAAGGGTGGATTAAAACTGTTTAAGTTTTGGAAATCTTAGAGAGGAAACCACACTTGCTGTATTTAAATTTAAAATTTGACGTTTCTTTAATTTGTATAAATTATAAACTAAATTTTAGGAATTTATATTTAAAAAGTTTCTAATGAATAATTTTAAAATTTCAAAGTATAATTTATAGTCAAAATGTGTCAATTTTTTTTTGAGTGTTCACAACATAATAACTTAATATATAATTATATATATGAAATGATTTAATGAAAATATTTTAAATGTTGATTATGTAACTCGTGTAATACATGAGTTTTAAGCTAGTATATTATAAAGTAGTAAGATAAGATAATTTTATTAGGGGAAACTGAATATATGGTTGTTATAAGTCTAGTTTATATGCGAAATCATTTAAAATTATGTAATTTTAATTAAATTTACATAAAAATTAAGTTGAACCATCTTTCCGGAGTTATTTTCTATCAAGTAACATATTTTTTCCACTACTTTTTTCTTCAACATTGATACAAAAGTGGTTTCCTATTTTTTTGACTTCGTATTCTTATTCAAAAAGTGAACTTGGATAATAAGTAGTGAAAAAAATATTTTAATTGATAGAAAAAACTTAAGAAATATAATTCAACTTAATTTTCATTTTAATTTAATTAAATCAACGTAATTTTGAATAGTTTAGCATGTAATTGGGTTAAACCTATATTCAGTTTCCCTTTTATAAATTATAGACGGGATATGTTTCATTTTATGTTAATTAAAATTAAATTAAAAACGACGGTATTCACCGAGCGACCTTGAATTCCATGTTATCCTCCTTCCCGGTGATCGTTACGAAACCCTAACTTATCGCCCAAATCAATCCATATACACAAATTGATCATCGTCTTACGATCATACTGCAATTCCCTGTGATTTTCAAATCTATTCCACCATGGGAGGCCACGGAGGTCTGAATATTCTCCCTCAGAAGCGTTGGAACGTATACAATTTCGACAACCGTGAAAAAGTCCGCAAAGACGAAGAGGCTGCAGCCAAAGAAGAACAACTCAAACGCGAACAATCTCGCAAGCGCGACACCGAGTTCCGCATCGAACAGCTCCGACAAGCCCGTGGCTTGGCTTCCGCTTCAGATTCATCTTCTGCTTCATCGTCACGACAATCCGCCGCACCGGAAGCGAAACCGGAGCCAGTGCTGGAGTCGGATTCGAAACATATTAATTTGTTCGAAGGAATTAGGTTTCTCGATCCAGTTGAGGTCGTGGATAAAAGTAAAAGTGAATTACGGGATGATAAAAGGAAGGGGTTTAAGAGGATGAAGAAAGAGGTGGAGGCGCCGAAGATGGTTTTGCCGGAGGATGAGAAGTACCGGTTAGGGTATGGAGTCGCTGGAAAAGGTGTAAAGTTACCGTGGTACATGGAAAAACGCCCAAATGGCGATGCAAAAGGCGGTGATAATGGTGATGATTGTGATCCAGAGACTGTTGGTAAGAGTAACCGAAAGAAGAGTGTGGAGGAACTCAGGGAAGAGAGGTTGAAGAGAGAGGGAAAAGAAAAAGAAAGGGAACGCGTGTTGCTGCAACACAAGGGGCGACGCGAGGCAGTGGTTCAAAGTGATAGAAGATATTCAAGAAGGTAAGCGGTTTATCGGTTGCTTTAATTTGCTGTTTAATATGCTTATTGTTGTTTATATGTTTATTGTTGAATCTTGAATATTGGTTATGTGATTTGAAGTGAAATTTACATTATTAGGTCTGCGCTTGTAAGCAAAAATTATTTGAACTTTCATCTCAATGTTTATGTTTTATGTAAATGAAAATGTGGGCGTTTTTGTTTATGTGACACAATTATACCTGTCAAAACCAACCTGTCTACCAAAGTTTGGGTCATTAACTCATAATGGGTGTTTAATGTACTACTGTGGGTTTATTTTGGGTATACGTATGTATTTGTTTAACGTGTCATTATGATCTGAACTGAAAAGAGCCAAAAAGTCAAGTGGGTCAAGATGGGTGAAGGTAAAAAAACTGGGCGGTTCATCAGGAATTCTGAGTTACAATCTACCTTTAAAATCTTGGATAATTCTTTTCTATTTGTGTAACTTTTACTGGATTCGAATCAAAATTTGATTATTGATTTAGTGAATTAGGTTTACTGCTGTTGATCACTTGATCATTGATATGTGTCTTATTTTCAATGTCTTCATTATATAAATTTTTTCCAGAGATTTAGATGGAGTTTCGAGTGATGCCTTTTGTGATTCTGAGTTTGTTACGTTGATATTTGATTGATATTTGCTTTTTTAAATTGGAGTTGGAGATTGAAACTGTACTCTAACAAATTGTTAATCTGGATTGTTGACTGAATTACAAGTCAATGATTAGATAATGTACGGTATTGATCCTGTGTTAACTCTCTGAGTTAAATTAAGACATTATTTGGTAGGAAATAGAGTTTTAGACTGGATTAGAGATGCAAAAAAAAAGAAACTGTTTGAAAATAAAAACCAACCCAACCCTCGAAGCTCTAAAATCAGTTGTAGTCATATGGTTTGAAACCGGCTTCAAACCGGGGAACCCGACCCAAATTAATCTCAAACCCGGTTTCAAACCGATATCTAACCCGGTCAACTCCGCACCCCCCCCCCCCCCCCCCCCCCCCCCCCCCCCACACCAAAAAAACTGCTTTCAAACTCAAAGCGGTTAAATATTTTGACTTTTGACTTTTGTTGACCCAAACCAATCTGGTTTCAACTCAAACCAGTTAAAAAAATCTAATAACTTATTCAGCTGCTATCTTTTGTCAAAAGTCAAAACCCATCTTGAACCCCCAAAAAATAAACTTGAATCTTATAATACTACTGGTGTGCAAAACTATTTGTATCCGAAACTGAACCTGAAACATCCGAAATATCCGAAATTTCGGATTCGGATAATGATATTCAAAATTTCGGATATTTCGGATATCCGAATTATCCGAAATATATATATATTTTAACTAAATTAGGAAATTTTGGATTCGGATAATGATATTCAAAATTTTGGATATTTCGGATATCCGAATTATCCGAAATATATATATTTTTTAACTAAATTAGGAAATTATAAATTTCAGATTTTTGCATTTGTTCCTTCAAAGAAATTAATATCTAGTTTTTTCGTTGTGCTCTCTGGTATAAAGTCTTAATTTTAGAATTCTGTTATATATGATCCCTGCATTCTAATTGAGACGACTATCATTCCGATAGGATTTAATCCTATATCAACTCAACTTTTTTTTATTAATTAGATTATGGTACAAAAAAAAAATCCCAAAAAAGTCTTGGATATTTTCTTTAAAAAGGCCTGGTTGAGCTAGACGGTGTTTCCCTGGCCCGTATGCTTGTTCTGGCCAACCAAAACAACACCAAATATGCAAGAATCATACGCAGTTTGTAAACCTAATCGGGTTTCAACCTCTGAACTTATACCTCATTGAGGTGTTGCTTCTCCTTTTCATTTAGTTTCCATTCATCTTTAACTTGTTCTAAGATAAATTCACATGCTTTATTCTTGGACGCACCACATTTCTTATTCCTCCTGAAATGTTTATATACATATGCAACATATTGGGGTTTCAGGGGGTTTCACTTCTTAAATGGGTTTTGGTTTTTTCCATCCCTATATATACCCACTTGAGATGGAAATCCTCCCCCTCCCAACCAAAAAAAGCCTTATGTAAATATACAAAAAATTTATAAAAAATGGTAGATTTAGGTAATGTTTTGCAAATCTTTTTTATAAAAACAATGATGCATTCTTTTTTAATATGCAAAAAATAACAAAAATTCTCGAGTTTGAGAACACATTTAGGTGATGTTTGGTAACTTTTGAATGGGTACGTGCCGAACCAGTACGATGTCTGAATCATTAATTGCTGAATCAGTAAGAGGTCTGAACTATTAAAAGGTGATATAATGCTTAACCGTTCAGAGAAAATATCTAACCAATTTAGATAAGAGGTATTAACCATTCAGACTCAGTATAATGCTTAAACATTTAGAGGCAAATGTCTGAATTATTCAGACATCTGCTCACGAAACAAACAGTCTGAACCATTAAGTGCTTAACCAATAATGAGTCTGAACCATTAAGAGTCTGTCAAAAGGTAAACAAACAGCCCCTTAGATATGTAACACATGTAGCATGTTGTTTTACATCTGTTACCAACGGCTTGGCATATGCAATTGATGATTTTACATTTGTAAGAGCATTAACATTAGGTTCCCTATAATTTAATTTTTGTGAGTGTGATTTGTATAATTTAGGATTTCATTGGAAGTGGTTGTAAGTGGAGCACAGAGAAATATTTAAGGTGTTTTTTGCTCATTTCCTAAATTTTAGAAAAAAAATATATGAAGCTGTGATTTTAGTAGATGAGAGCGAAAATGTAATAATGTTATTTTAATAGTCTTTTAATATGATTGTGAGTGAATAAGATAGAAAAATAATGATAAAAGTATAAAAAAGTATTATTTAATTGAAAATCGTACAGATTAGAAAGGATTTAATTGTAAAGCGCACAGATTAAAAAATATTGTCTTACACGTTGTTTTGAATCTATTACATGTTTATTTTTATGTAAGCTTGTATAATTTTTACCAAGGTTGCAAAAGGCGCTAGTCGCTCATAGGTCGGTCGACCGGGGAATTGGGCTTACTCAGGGAGTATTTGGGTGTACTCGGGGAGTATTTGGGTGTACTCGGGGAGTACTCGAAGATACTCGGATAAAAAAATCGCCTTGGTCAACCTCCTTGAAGCGAGTACTCAGAGAGTACTCGGCCTTAAAGACCGACTTTTGCAACAGTGATTTTTATGAAATGATTTTAAAAAAATGGTAGTTTATATATTTTTTTTCACCAAAAATCATAAAAGATGAATGTACAATCTAAAAAGAGTTAAAAGAAAATTTAAAATTTTCGTGCTACGTATGTAAATAAGTTTTACTTAATTAATACAACTCAAGAGCGATTTCATATTAGCCCAACCCTATATATATAGGAAAACGATCAACTAAATAAAGCTTATTATAAGAAGCGTAAAAGAAATTACAAAAAACTTATAACCCCCTCATACGAACTCTGATTGAAATCATCTATTCCTCCCACTAACTCTTAATTATAGAATGTTTATGACAAAATGGGTTACAACTTGTTTATTGCAACTTTTACCTTTCCAAGCCTTAGTAGACGTTAGTGTTATCTTCTATCTCTAGATTTATCATTAGTCATGGGGGCTATGAGGGTGTGTGAAAGATGCGACAACACAGTCTTCGATTTTTTGGGGTTCAAAATTTTGATTTTTTTCATATATTTTATATATATATAATTTTATTTATAACAAAAAATATATGATTTAAATTGAAAACCATTTAGTATATTAAAATTTTAAATCAATGACAAATGACAAAGAGACCCATTAACCTATAAACTATTAGTGTTAATTCAATTTTTGATTTATGAGTATTTCTTTAATATACGATGACACTTCTCTTTCATCAATATACGATACATATACTAGAATAATTTAGAATTTCAAATACTCTATATAAGCCTTAGAAAAAGAAAACACATTTTATTTATCATATAACTTGGTAATGGGTAGTTATAACTTTTTTAAGTTTAAATAATAGCAGTGATACAAAAGTATTAAATAAAGACATCTTTCACCACAAGAATCACATGTCTATTCGAGTCATTTGAGGGGAATAGGTGTAGCAACAAGTGGTGTTGCTTTATGTAATGAGAGACCAAAAACTTCATTCATATCCATTTCATCTTTTGCATGTGGAAGCTTCCAATCAAACTGATGCACAAACGATGCAACCATCAAACTTACCATCCGATTAGCCAAGTGGATTCCCGGACACCTTCTTCTACCCGAGCCAAACGGTATAAACTGGAAATGGTGTCCTTTGTAATCAATGTTATTGTTTATGTTTAAGAACCTTTCTGGTATAAACGACGTTGGGCTTTCCCAGTAGCTTGGGTCCCTAGACATTGCCCACACATTCACAAGAATTTGTGTGTTGGCGGGTACAATGTAGTTGTCGAGTTCAACATTCGTCTCAGTTTTGTGAGGCACCAATAGAGGCCCCGAAATGTGAAGTCGCATAGATTCCTTAATCACAGCTTGCAAGTATGGCAAACCAAGGACTTTTGCTTCTTCAATTTTCCCGTCTTTCCCGACTATTTGATCCACTTCTTCACGAAGTCTCAGTAACATATCAGGGTTAAGTAACAATTCAGTCATTGTCCATGTTATTGTGCTAGTAGTTGTGTCCGTTCCAGCTATGAACAAAGTCTGTTATTAAGTCAGCAGCTTTTGTTAGGATCATGATCATCATATATTATACACCACACGTATGATAGCTAGATTGAATGTGTTTGATCGAGAGACATTCAAAACCCCATGATTATATCTTTTTGGATTAAAAGATTTTTATATTTTGATGCCTGGTAAAGAAGGAAAAATAATAAGTTAAATAGAAAGTTTTTTCAGGAAAATCCTCAAAATATCCATTTGATAAAACTTTTACCACAAAATAACCATTTGACTTTTCAAGCCCTAAAATGTCAATTTCAGTACAAGTGTGACAACCGTCAACTTTCAGGTCCGTCTTTGACTTAGTCGTACGTACATTTATACGTATTTTATGTTAAATACGTGAACTATGATCCTATTTGCTTATATAATTAAATATATATATAAGTAGGACATGTCTAAATAGA
>WOUH02000017.1:5100875-5115608 GCA_009936405.2 Stevia rebaudiana | reverse complement strand
AAATCGGGCCGACCCCTCCCCGGCTGCGACACCGTGTCATCTTACAAGCCATTCGTATTGTCCTCGTAGAGTAGAAAATGCAGTATACGAAATAGCAATGTTTTAAAAACTGGTATTTTGATCATACCGGATTGATAAAAAATGGTTCAACCGATTGAACGGGTCTTACGTGACGGTTCAACCGGCCTATCTAGTCAACTCTGTAATTTCATAATTTACAACTTCAACTCATAAATATTTTAATAGTCCATAGTTCCTTAAAAAAAAATTCAAAATTTAATCCATAATAAAAATATAACCCAAAAACCAAGTTAAAAGTATCAAAACTTCCAACAAAGATTAATAAAAAGCGTATGATATGTTTATGACATTGGAGTATTAATGCGTCAAGCTCACAATCGTCGTTGACAAACCTAGTGAATCGTCCAAGGTAGGGTTTTTTTCGAATATATGATCGTCGAATATAATTATGATCGAGTGATCGTCAAAGATGACATTTAAAAGTAGCAGACTCGTTTTTTTACCCTAGGAGCATAACCGGTTCGACGATATGAATCAGAAAACCGATGAAACCAACCGGTTTGACTTCTTCTAAACCATTCAATAAAACCGCTTTATGTGAAAAACACAGTTCAACCGGTTCAACATCCTAATTTAAACTGGTTTTTAAAACATTGCGAAATGGTACCCGGGTGCATTTTATTTGCCAAAAGCCACTTGTCATTGTCGAATTCAAACTTAAATGCATGTTAAATCATAAATATTAATGTTGGGCACACATTACAACGTGTAAAAAGGCAAAACACCTTGCAGAAGCGCAGTTTCTCGCTCTCCCAGAAATCACGAAACCGGAGAACCAAAACCTGTACCGGAGAAAATTAGGTCAAGCAAAAACAACGAACATGAAGAAAGCCGGAGCCGAGAAGAAACGGTCCCGGCGATCCTCCGCCGCCGGTCGAGATTCGGCAACCGATACTCCTCCTAGGGTAACTTACATCCTTTTTTTCATATCTCATCTTACTTATAATCGATTGGCATCACTCTTTTGTTATTTGTCTTTATTGACTTTCGTTGGATCTGTAGTGAATGTTTGCACATTGATTTTTCATTTGTTCAGCATTACGTGTTTGTGATCAGGACTGCAAGTATTATCATGATTTGTTGTTTATGCTGTATGTATAGGTGTGATTTCAATGCGATTGCTTCCCTGTGATCCTTTGTTCTTTTTAAATCGGTTGTGTTCTTTCAGATTGGTAAGAAGATGTGCTTTATGTTTGCTAACTTCAAGTTAATATTTTGTTTATGTTTTAAGTGACAAAGGCTATTATGTCAGCGTAATTGTGATTGATTTTGCTTGTAAAATTGGCATGGTTCAATTTCAATTGCTAATTGACCATGAAATTTAACGAATGTTGCTTCCCTGTGGATTTTAGTCTATATGATATGCTGATTGCATGATAGCATACTATGCAGTAAGCTCTTTACAGTTAGCCAACAATGAGGACCTATATTCGGTATTATAAACATTTTTGCAGCAAGCAGTTAATGCTGTAATATCAGCTTTTTACTGGCATTATAAGTTACAGATTTGGATTTGAAAGTAAATCTATACTATTGCATTAAGTTTTTAACTTAAAGTATTCACAATGTTATTTGGTTTGTGATTTATCTTTTTTTGAAACCAGAAACAAGCAAACAAGAAAGATGTATTCCAATTATTTGCTGAAAAAGTGAGAGATCACAAAGACCTCGTTTCCCGATGGGCTGTGTTACAGGAAACTCGCGTTGAATACTTTAGGGGAAAAGATTTTGTTACTTTTTTAAGAAATCATCCAGATCTCAAAGACATATTAGAATCAGATAGACATCTAGAAGTAGAAGATATTATCAATATGCTTCTTAGCAAAAACCTTTTAGTTCGGTGTGACCGCGTGGTTAAAACAGTACGTCCCGGAAAAAGAAAACTGTCAACATGGCCCGCTCATTTAGAGATATTTCCTGTAAGTTTATATATGTCTATATGCATTTAATCTTTTTTTTTACGTGTGAGTTGTGAAGCTCACATCTCTACAAGATGAAAATAATATATTTGGAAATTATGTGTGTTTGACTTTGATTTTTTAAATTCTATTTTATCTACAGGAGCAGGAGTTTTCTGATAATGATGCGTTTTTTGCGTGGACTTTTGTAAACAAACGACCACTTTGGCAAACACTTTTATCATTATCTTGGCCTGTTTTGACTCTTGCAATCTGTTTGTTTCCTGTGTATCCTCATCAAGCAAAGCTTCTTATACTTTACTCGTGTGCTGGAGTACTTCTTCTTATACTTTGTTTGCTTTTGGGTAAGTTTTTTATTCTTGTTATTTATATTTATATTTCTTGCAAATTAAACTCTGTTTGTTTCATATCATTAGATTTTGATAGTTAGACAAATATAGCACCCACTGTTTTGATTTGTAATAAATTGCATTTTTGAATAACGTTTTAAATGCAGTTTATAAATTATAACAGATTTTACAAGTGTGAAAATTGGCAATGCGATTCTTTGTACATCATAGTCTTGTTTGTTCACATGTGAAAAGTGCATCTTGAAGAATAAGTTGGTTAATTATTGAGTTATAGGGTTAGATTATTTATTTTGTTTTGGTTAATTAGTTATTAGGTAAGTATAGATGTAGTTTGATTTACTTTTCTAAGTTGAGTCTAATTAGATTACCTGGTCATTAAGGTTTAAATAGGGTTCTTTGTTTCTTGTATTTGGTGTGCTTTTTGTTTGATATTAATAAAAAGTATTGCGAAACTTTTTTATTTATGTTTAACGTGGTTTGAACTTTGAAATAAACTTCAAGTTACTTGATGTTTGTAATTTATCAAGTTTCCAAGATTTAATACGTTTATAATACTTATATTAAAAACTTTACATTTATCTTTTGTTATGTAACCATGTATATGTATGTATATGTTGACAGTGAGAGCTTTGATATTTGGTGTATCATGGATTTTACTTGGAAAGCGAATCTGGATATTTCCAAACATTCTTGCTGAAGAAGCAACACTGCGTGAACTTTTCCGATTTTGGCCCCAAAAAGATGAAGAAGAGAAACCAAAGTTAACAGGAAGAATCTTTTATGCAATTGTGGGTATTTTAGTCTTTCTAATTTTGAGGCATCATGCCCCTGATGAGGCTGCACGTGCCAGGTAATCATCATTAAATTTAAAAAATTCACAACAATATTATTTTACCTAAATCCCCATAATTACCATTGCATGAAAGTTGATGGATTGTTATAGGTCCTGTGTTGTAGAAAATTGAAAAAACGGTTCATCGTTCGTGCTTCATGTGTATGCGACATGGAGAGTGAAACAGTCCTACATAACTAACTGAATTATGTGGGACCCGTTTGTAAACTTCCAAAGTTTATGGGTTGGTGATGTGGCATAAACGCTACACTTTTTCAAAAACGGTCAAATAAATTTAGTAAAACTACATTTTATTATTGTATGAACTTGAGAAGCCTTTTTGCTATTTATTTTAATATTTAAACTGTACGTGGTTAAGGTTGAAACGGGTCAGATTCATGAACCATCTATTATTCTTTTGAAACTTTAATGCAAAACATTTTTTAATTTAGAAAAAATCCAGTTAAAACCACCCAACTATTTTTTCGGATCCAACTCATTCATGGGGCTTGGTTTGCGGTTTTTTGAACCCTAGTTAGCGGTTAGGTCCATAATTTCATCGAAATCACAACCCACAATTGTATTTTGGACTTGTTCAGGTATCAGAAGCGGGTTTCCAACATTATTGATGATGTACTTGAGTGGGACCCACGGTTGGCTTTGTCGGGGATGATGGATAGCATGCAATCAGAAGTTAATGTAACTGAAACTACCAACAATGATACCGATGGTGGCAATGAGAAGGTTGATGAGTATGTGGAACATGAACATGATGAAAGTACGGATGATAAAGATCTGTACAATGATAATGATAATGATAATGACAATATATAGGGAAATGTAAACAGATTACAGTTAAGTTTTTTAAGTATAGGGATATTATTATGTGTTTGATTTTTTATATTGGTTTTGAGTGTTAGAATATATTATGATTCAACTTGGAAAATAAATCAAATGGTTAGACATAAACAGGTTCATTTTACCTTGCAATTGAAGACATTGACATTGCAACCAACCTTTTAAATTGTCTTGATTTGAACAACATATAATTTTTTTTTAGAACAGCAGTTGGTGCCGTTGCACTCACAGGTGCAAGGACCGAGATCGAAACCCCGCCTCTAACACCCTGAGGTGCCCCTTTAGCATTGCCACGTAAAACCCTTTTGGCTCGGACACGAAGCCGGGTAGTAGCCCGGGACGAGCGTCATTGCCATATTTTTTAGAACAGCTCTAGACAAGAATCAAACCCACGACCTATCGGTCACTGTGCTCTCCCCTTACCATTGAGCTAACTTTTCAAGATTAATAACATATAAATATACCGCTAGTTATAACAACTCATATCCCCATAAATTGTCTTGACTTGCATTATTCCGCAGTAGTATTCATAGTAAGTTAGAGATACTATACATACATTCATGCATATTATTAACCAATAAGCTTCAATTCATCAACCATATTAGGGGTTTATGGTTTTGATTGGACAATTTTAATAATCTATTAGTAACGGTTTATAATATTTGTAAATAAATAAATATCAAACCGTAAGAAATTGAATCCAATTCTTCATAACAATTTAGTTATTAAAGTTCAGTCTTACCTGAACCATGATCACCACTTAGAAAATAAAAATAAAAATAAAAACAATAATAATAATGTTTTAGAAAAACATAACACCGTCGGTGAAATTTTGTGAAAAGTGTGCCGCCGGCGATGAGGAGTAAGCCGAACATATTAGTCACCGGTACACCGGGCACCGGGAAGACGACGACGTCGGCGGCGTTGGCTGAGGCAACTCATCTCCGCCATATCAACATCGGAGACCTTGTTAGAGATAAGAAGTTGCACGATGGCTGGGACAAACAGCTTCAATGCTACATCATCAATGATGATCTGGTATTTCCTGCTTACGATAATCTTAATTAACAGGTGCTTTACACTCATATTTGATGTATTTTTCGATTCTACTCGATCGTCGTTTGCTGAATTTGGCTATGATTTATTTTGAGGATTAGAGAGTATGTATGAGATGCAACAAGGTTTTGTCAAATTGTAGCATGATTGATTAGATAAAATGGCATCAATTGGCTGTTGTTGACTACATAAGTTCCTGATTGTCTAATTTGGTACCAATTTCATAAGAGAAACCATGGATTCTACTAATTCATGTCTTCTTCTATTCCTTGAAAGTTCAATAAATCGTCCCAAACACCCTCAAAACTACTTATTGTTGTATCTAAATTCAATAACCAGATAAAATAGTTATAATAAGTAATCCCAAACACCCCATATATTGTTTGCAGGTTTGTGAAAACATTTACTAATCCATATGCGTTTTTTCAATTCCTTGAAAGTTAGATGAACAGTCTCAAACACTTTCAAAACAACTTATTGTTGTATCCATATTCAATTATGAATTACCAGATAGAATATTTATAATAAGTAAACCCAAACACCCCAATATGTTGTTTGCAGGTTTGTGATGAACTTGAGGAAATGATGGAAGATGGAGGGAACATAGTGGACCATCACGGATGCGACTTCTTTCCCGAACGGTGGTTTGACCGTGTGGTTGTGCTACAAACCGAAAACTCCATTCTTTATGACCGTTTGACTAAACGGTGTGTTCTTTTTTTCTTGCCAAATTGTGCTTTAACCACATAGACTTCTCATGTGCGTTTGGGTCAAATCCAGTCAAAATAAGCGTATGTGGGAGGCTGATATGCAAAAACAACTAAAGGGTGAAGAAATTATGAAATGTTTACTTGATTAAAAGATTAATATGTAAGACAGATGAGAGATGAGAGATGAGAGATGAGAGATGAGAGACGCAACTTATGGTTATAAATAAAGCTTACTTGTCGCCTCACGTTCGCGTCTTGACTTTTGTAACCTAAATGACCTAAATGCCTTGAAACGCGTTGCTTGTTTTTGGGTTGTTTAAAAGTGTTTAAATTTTTTCAGGGGTTATTCTGGTGCAAAGCTTACTAACAACATTGAATCTGAAATCTTTCAAGTCGTGTTAGAGGAAGCGACTGATAGTTACCGAGAGGAGATTGTGGTGGCAATGAAAAGCAACTCGGTTGATGACATGAATCAGAATGTAACTGCCATAACTGATTGGGTTACAAGTTGGAGCTCCACCGGGTAATCTGAATGGCAGTATCGAACCTTCTTTGCTAATTTGAATTCAAGGTATCTTGATAAAAAAATGTTTTTTTTTTGGTAGAATTATGAATGAAGAATGATTCATTGATATCTAAATGACATGTACTCTTGATTGAACCATTTAAAATCAAAGTCAACCCATATCTTTGTTACCTTGCAATACGTAATGCTACTCGAATTTAAAAGCCAAATCTTATTTCTAAGATATGGTTAACCCTTCACGGTTGATATTTTATAAGTTAAGAAGAGACTCGTGTTAGCAATGAAGTGTTTGTTTCGTGTATATTCAATTATTCACTAAATCAATAGAGATCATTATTTACAATTTTTCTTTCTAATATAATAGGGATTATTAATAGTATATCTCTAGTTATAGACTTCCTTTTGATTATTCGAAGTCCGTATCGCCAACTTATCTCTATTATCTCTATTGCGGTAGAGATCTCACTCATAGACACATAATTTTTTGCATAGGTAATACATAATTTTAGTTTAAGATACATTGCATCTTGAAATTAGGTTAAACATCTTATAAAGCTATATTTTTAATATAACCAATTATATTTGAACAATAAAACCTTTTAAGAAAGTTTGTAAGGTGATTTCTAATTTGTTTAAACATTTTTTCATTTTAGTTTTGTTAAAGAAAGAGATCAAGATTGTGATTTGCCTCAAAAAGCTCTAACACTAAACAAAAAGTTGTGCTCAATTTCAGCAATCCAACCCAAAACCCATAACTCTAACATGATTGCTACTCATATTTCATATCAATCTAAAGTTATAAATCTAAAAATACAGCAGTATTTTTTTTAACATGTGTAAGTATCATCTTGGCTCATGAGTTTTGCAACCAGCCTACAAAAGTGTTATTATGCAGTCATTGCCTCTAAAGTAACAAAGTGTTATATATGCATCTAAAACTTGCATCTTTTAAAGAAATGTAATATCTGAATTGTTGTCTGAATAACTATCTATACCTCTTTCCTCCTTTTCTTCTTTAGTATCCTCCTTTACGGGTATCGGGTCAACTTTAACGGTCAACGGGCCTTCGGGGTTGCCAAATACGGTGGTCAACATTTGTCTATGACATTCATCACAAAAGTAAAAGTAGGTGAAATGACCCTCGTAAAGTAGTTTATGCACCATTGCCCCCGGTAGAACCCGATGCACGTACTCGGTCATTGATGGTGGCACCACTCTATCTTCCAACCCCTATTAATATTTAAATAAAAAATTGAAAATAATTATTAGCTTGTTAGAAAGAGGATAATATTAGACTACTTTATATAAATCTTTGAATATAACAATTTAGGAGGTTGTATATTAAAACCATTTGTCTATATCAAACGGGCAAAATAAAAGTTTTTATATAAAAAGAAGCTGGTCAAATAAGTCAAACGGGCTAAAAGTCTACCTTAATCTATATATTTTTGCTAAAAGAATAAATAGTTACAGAAGTAATATATGTGTATTTTCGCTAGTTCATACCTAACATACTAATTAATTAAAAAAATTGCACCAACCTGCCATATATGAATTGGACCAAGAAATCCGGTCAACTCTTGTGTTGGTCGTTTATATATAGATTTGAGCCAAAAAATGATTCCTTTTCGTTGGTGTTTCTTCTGCACATTAAGATCACTGATGCTAAAACCCCAATTTGAAACCTGCATCACTGCTTCTTCTACAAATGGTTTTACATCACCCTGTCTAACCGACTCACCCAAATCGCGCTTCCAAAACTCTTGATATTTCATTTCTTCTATAATAACTTTGTCCTGTCAAATCAAGGAATTCTCCAATCAGACATCTACAGTAAAAATAAAAATTTATATAGTAAAAACTTCAAATTGAGTTTTTAATTCAATGTAAGTAATTAAATAGTTTTATATTATTCAAAGTTCTATTATGAACAATTAAACATATATGCAACCGTTGAATTAAAAGAATATACTCAAAAGTCAAATCTATCCTTTTACACTGAGGTGGATAAGTTGTGCAGGGCCGGGTAACGGGTCAAATATGTATTCTTTTGCAAGGGTCTGGCTGACCCGCAAACACTTTTTTGTCCATTTAATATTATTATAATTACAAAAACAATATTAAACAATATTATTACGATAAATAATCTGAATCTTTGAATAAAATCAAAATGGGAGCTTGTTTGCATCTAAAATAAACTTTAGGTAAATATTTTGATTTGAAGCCTTTGAAATATACCACTTAACACATTCCAAATCAAGTCAATAATAATTCAACAGGTCAAAATAACTAACCCTTTTTCCAAGTGACAATGCTAGCCACTTATCTATTTGATCAAGGTTTCCAGACAAGAAGCTGCGACGGTAGAGATACGGTAGAAGTGCCGGAAACTTCCGTGCTAAAAAGTACATAAATACCCTTTTAGACGTCCATTTTTCCCAGGTCCTCCTTTTCTCAACTTTGTTCATGTTTGGTTCATATGGATTGAGAAAAGGTGCCACCATGAAAGCACCTGTAAGTTAAGTTAAAAATATTCAGAAAAGAAAGATTATCTAATTCACATTATTCAATATCCCATTATAGATGTGGCATTGTTTATGAAAATGCATCTAACATTAGATATTATAAAAAAAGGTAACAAACCTGCAATTCTATCGGGGATGTACTTTAAAGCAGCCCATGTATGTAAGCTTCCACTCGAGTATCCAACAACCCAAAATTTGTCAGTTATATGCACCGCATATGATAAGTATAACATGTCCATTGCTGATGATTCAAGGTTTCTGCCAGGATGAGGATCACTTTCCCCAAATCCAGGAAGATCATACGATACCAATCGGATGCCAAATTCTTGTAATAGTGAATCCTTAATACCGGGTATTCCTATTTGAAAAAAAAAAGAAAAAAAAAGATTATGAGTTTAATTTGCAATCAGGAATAACTATGGGTATGGATTTGATAACCAAATGAAGTGGTTTTCTAAATTGAAATCTATTCCCCCATTCCAAACTCTGGATAAATATCATAATGAAATGAATTTTCTCTTTATTTTTCTGATTTCTAATTTACCTCTCATGAAGATAATTTCTAGAAAACTAAAAATTTAGTTATATTTTACCCGCAAGTCGTGATGAAAGGAAAGAATGTGAAGTGACGATGGTGAATCGAGCTCTCTCATATGAAACACCTTGCTCCTGATAAGCTAAATGTCGACCATCTGGTAACAGTATACGCGTAGCATTTGCAGGATATATTTGCAATTTTTGTATCATGGGAACAGGGGCATCAATTTCAGAGGTTACAATCAGGACTGCAATTAGTTAACCACTGTCAGTTAGATGTTCAATAGCATTCTTGAAATACACACACTATGGATTTACAAAAAGTATAAGTTTACATAGAACAATAAACTTTGCTAATAGATAGATGACAATCAAATCAGCATATCGAAATAATCGAATGGCTAAGTGATTAACTCTACTGATATTTTAACCATTTTGAAACCTGCAGTTATTATGTTAACACATGACTATACAATCAAAATCAAGTATATGGATCAGAAAGAACATCGAAGGCATTTAGTCATCCATACAGACCAAATAATTTGCAGTGATAAAAATGAAGGTGCTCCATTGATGTCATTATTTTTTAATAAGATAAGTTTATCATATCTGTAATTTATATATAAAAAAATTCATGTGATTCTTATGGATTGCCTCTTTTTCCTCACCTAAATCAAAAAGTCAATCATTCATCATCTCTACAAAAATGTTGAATATCCGGATCAATTTAGTTACAAAGTTACAATTATATGAATTCAGGATAACACAAATCAGTTAACTAGAATACACAATCTAGATAATCGATCGGTGTTCCTTCCAATTTCTGAAAATTTCAATCGCTAATGGAAACCGGTGTTACCTGCAATAGCAACGGCGAAAACGCAGGATATGACGCTCCACGAGTGCTTCGGATCGCGATCTTCCGGTAGATACTCGTTCAAAAACCTCAATTTCGTACAAGCAGATTTACATGGACCACCAAAATTCCTCACAACAAACGAATCATCTCTCAATATGCTCTGATTCACCACATCTCTACATCCTTTCCCAAATTCAACACTCAATTCCGCCACTCCTTTAGCAAACTCCGTCGCGTGATACCGCCAGTCCTCCGGCGACACTCTGGAGACATTTCGTCCGAATCTTACGCCGGCTCCGGCGACGTACGGCGGTACTACGCCGTTGACCTCATCCATAGATCAATTGCGATTCACACTTTCAATGATTCAATCTCGTGAGTCATAATCGTCTGCGTGAAATCAATTAATAGATATGGACTTTGCAGTGATTGCATGACCGGCTGGTGTAGTGGTGTGCTTGATGGCATTAGTGGTGGGCCCAACAGTATTTTTCACCTTGGTAGCTTCTTTTTTAAGACCTCTAAATTTACATCTCAACAAGATATGGTTTTCTTGAGGTGAAAACTGTCAAAAACCGGTTTGGAGTAAAAACTTAGATAATAATGATAAAGGGTGGTGTCGTTGCAACTGGTTTTTCTCAACTACCGTTGGTATATCATCATTACCAAGTCTTAGATTCTCGGGCACCCAAGTCAAGGTTGATGACCTTTTCAGCGAGATTAGGTCTTTGGGTTTTTGTGGTTTAAAAACATGTCTAGATTTAAGTCGGTTCGACTGGTGTAAATTTATGATTATGGAATTGTATGTGAGTCTGGTTTTCAGGTATGGGTTTCTTTTTAATGAAATTGATCTTTAGAAAAACCCAAGTTCAAGTCCTCATGCGATGAGATTTCAACCGACAACCTTGTTGTGACAGAAATTCGAACCTAAGACCTTCAATTGAGAAAATAAAAAGTTGAAGGTGATGTGTTGTTGCAACCAGAGAAATTAATATTGCACTGAAGGTTTTAAATAATAATGATCACGAATAAATAGTTCACCATTCAACTGACCATATAAAAACAATAACTAAACTATTTAATCAATGTTGGTAGTTGTTTGATTTGTTTTTCATCTTCTTTTTAAAATGCTACATATAAACAAAAACAGTAACTCTCATTACATAGAAACAAAAAATTTTACACGTCGATTGACCCTGCGCCATTTATAAAATGGACGGAGAGTGAATTAAGACGAGAAAAGTGTGAAACCAGAAAAGCATTGGGTGTAGTTAAGTAATTAAGATGAAATGATGAATGATGATGATATGGGGAGATCAGATCTACGGTGGATATTTCACCACGTTAGCAAAATCGGGTTAGTGGGATGGTAACTGATGACAACGGTGGTTGGTTTGTATACGGGTCCCACGGGTTTGCTGGAAAACGTAACGGCAACTGCCTATGTTGATCCAAGCTTCTATGCTGATAACTCTTTTTATCCAGGCTTTATATTTTTTAACGGCGTTCGTTAAATATATGCCAAAAAAACAGATGATACTAATTCAAAGTCCAAACAGAACGGCTATAACGGGCAGACCCACATGCAATATGTTTAAAAAGTTATTCGTTATCTTGTATTTAACACGAAAGAGTTTCTAAATTCTAGACAGGAAGGTTAATGGGATACCATAAAAGAAAGGAACTGACTTGTGAACCGTTCAACTTTAATATAAAAAAAATTCAATACAAAAAAAATCCAGTATAAAAAATAATCAAATACAAAAAAAATAATCCAGTAAAAAAAAATAATCCAGTACAAAAAAACAATAATCCAGTAAAAAAAAATCAACGACCCACAAGTGTTCCCTATCTCCCTCTTTTTTTTATGGTTCTTCAATGAACCTTTCTCTATCCAGTTTGCTATAAAAGTGTTACTGATGGTCGTAGTCTTATAACAGAGATGTGCATGGCCGGTCTTCAGGATTCAAGTGTCCAGATAAAGATGAAAAAAATGTCTATAGGATCGAATGAATTATCAATTATATAAACTTATTTTTTTTAAAACGACGATTAAAGTTATAACAATAAACATAGCAAAATCAAAGTATTAGAATGACATAGTGTAATAGACTAATATCGTAGGTATATGAATCGTTATATATTTTAAGTTTTATTTTAATTAAGACTTTAGGATTGTGATTTTTAAGATACGGAATGAAGGCATGGATTAATAAAGAAACTTCTTTTAGGTTGGATATAAACTAACTTCTTTGAAAATTGTATGGGTTAAAGCTATTGATATTGATTAATGAATGTATACTTGGATTAATAAATGATTATAAAAACGTTATGGGTTAAAGTTGTTGATATGGAAAATAGTATTTAAAGTAACAACTTGGAAAATAATCAAACAACATTCCTAGATTCGTTAGTAATCCTCAGTTAAGCTTTCTTGAGGTTACAAGATCGAAACTCTCTAGCTGTATTTTAAAAGAATATTCAAAACTTTCTTTCATTTCACAAAATCTCATAAACCTATCCCACACCCCCTTAGAAAAATCCTAAAGTAATTTCTAAATCAACTAAAAAGCTCAAGGTTTTCTGAGACTTCTTGTTAATTTTTAAGTATTAATTTATTTTAAAATAATTAGATAGATTAAATACTCAAAATATGTGAACTATTTTTCTAGAAATTTATGAAAATTAACAGATAAATATGTTTTCAAGACTTTTGTATAATCGTTTGGATTTTTTTTTTTTTGTAATTTTTTGGATTTTTTTGGAATTTAAAATTATTAAAAGATGAATTAAAATAATTAAGATGATGTTGAATTAAAATGTAAGAGGGGCGCAGTGGAGGGGTTTCGTACCCAAGACTTCTTATTGTTGTATGGAATGTCTTAACTACCACACTGTATGGTGGTTTGATGATTGTAAACAGAAAGAAACGATTATAATTGGTATAAAAAATTGCATATAACTTTTTTTTTAAATTTTGGACCCCTCAAAATACCGGGTCGGGGTGGTGGCTTGGTTTGCCCTCGCTATGACCGACCCTGGAGATGTGGTGTAGATAGAGTAAGTATAAAGAGTGTAACTTTGTCGTTTTAAAAAATCTAGCATTTGATAATCATGTGTTATTTATGTGATTGGCGTGCAAATGATGTCGATATATGATCAAGGTGTCTATGGTTGACAAAAAAAATACAAAATTGTAAATTTTGTTATATGATAAGTAGGGTATCGTATCTACATGTAACATTTGAAAAATATTAGTTATTATCTAATTAATTAAATTACTAAAAAATAAACTGGTGTTGTATCTGAATTTGTGAAAACACTTGCAAAACCAAAAGAGTTAATTAGATTTGTAATCAATTTAACAAAAACCAATCACTTTCGGGTTCCAGTTGCAATATCAATTAACAGTTTGATAAACCTTTATTGGAAATCACATAGAAATGATATATGTTAATTCGTTTGATTAAAGTAGTAACAATGAACGATCTTTTTAATCCATTTGTGAACACTATTACTAAATCCTAAGTGTAAATTAATTATCTTAGATCAAATAGCTCATGACACAAGAAAACCGAATACAGATAATAAGCTACAGCTAATTCAATACTAATGGATTCGTTTAAATTAATCAAAGCTTTAAGTGATTCAGGTTGTCAACAAGAACACGATAAAATTAAGGTTTAATCATAAACAAGCAATAAATTTACAAGAACCCGTCACTAGAAAGTGATTACAATGAAATTAGCACATGATTGCATTTTCAAAACTAGATTGGATTGCTTCAGATCTTTAATTGGACGGATTGGAGATGAAGGAAAGTTGGAATTTTTCCCCTAAAAGGTGGGATTTTCGTCAACTGAGAGTTGGGGACGAAACCCTAATGCTTGGGTAAAAATAGGGCTAAAAAAAACTTATTTTTGAAAATTTTGACGCATATTGGCGTATGATATGGTGCACTCGGCGTATCATACGCCTGTCAAACAATCATCACCCACCAGTTTTTGTTATACTACGAGTAGACAACCAACTCAAAAAGCCATCAGTGGCTCTTACACCCACTAGAGGATCATACATCCCCACCCCCGGAACATGTTTAAATACGATTAATCATCCAAACACATGCAAATCATAAATAAACTCAAAGTTATTGTGTTTTAATCCGAAAAACATCTAATATCACGTAAAAGTATCATTTGGCCAACAAGGATAATGAAAACATCGTTGTAAAACGGCTAACAATGTAGTCTAGCAGACTAGCACAACATTTAGTATCCCGGAATCAACACTTACTCTCACACTCGAGACATGTCACATTTAGAATATGTTTTTAGTGTGAAAAAACTCAATGCGCCTACCAAAGGTTATACGTGCAACAAGTTGTCTATAAGAAAATACTCAACCGACTAAGAATTTATTATTTTCTAATAATTATAAGAATCCAAAAACAACATGTATATCGAAGGAATGGTGGGTTAGC
>WOUH02000017.1:5058943-5096186 GCA_009936405.2 Stevia rebaudiana | reverse complement strand
GCTTGACTGACCCGATTAGTTGGCAGACCGCCCTCTGGACCGGTCGGAGACCGGGGGCCGGGGAGCGGGGTGTCACACTAATCCACTATCAAATGCTAATGAAATAGATGTTAACCATCTAGAAAGAAATTCGGGGATACGAAAACAAATGAAATGGATCTTAACCATTTAGTTATGTTGTCCCGACCCAACCCAAACCGTTGACCCGAACCACTAACTCGAAACGTAGCGTTGGAAAAAAAACTTAGCCCTAAATTCCACCCCTGCCACAGTTTTATTCAAGCCCCGCCACTGGATTTAGTAGTCTCGTTTTGCGATTAAGCGAATCAATTTTCAAAAAACTAACTATTAACTCAAATGGATATTCATACATCAATAAAAATAATAACATGGCTATAAACTAAAACCTAAAAAAGAGACAACACACAAGCGCTTTGCGATGGGTAACGGTCATGAAACAATACAAAACGAAAGCCCCAGAAAGTATATAGACTGAATGTAAATGCAGATGCAACAATCAAACAATAAAAATACCATTAAAATAGACAACGATGAAGATAACACTAACAAAATTGAGACTTAAAGTTATCATAATAAATGAGAGAGTTAGAATTAATATAAAAAAATTAAAAAAAAATAAACCAAAGAATGAAATCTAACTGCCATGTAGACCAATGAATCTAACTGCCATTTTTTCTTTCTCGTTTTTTTTTTTTTATTAGAAGCCGGAAGAAACGTGCTTTTGGAGTTTTTTTTTTTTTCTTATTTTAACGACATCTTATATTTTATTATACTTCACTTAATTTGAATTTGAGCAGTTACTTTTGGTGCATTACAGTCTAATATTAATCTACCTATTGATCATAATACTATATTAAAATTTGACCGGCGAACTCAATGCTAATACCGTATACGTATTACTGAATAAAGAGGTTCCGATACAAGGACATTAACATGATCAAGTAGTTCCCTCTGAACGCACGTAGTACATTTTTTGGTTTGTTTTCTTGTACATATAACCATAACGATATAGTATTTTAATTTATTACGAGCCAATCAAAATAATATTTTTTCCTCGTGAGGACCTCAAATTTAAATTTTGCTTTAAGTCTCTAAATTGATTCGGCCGGTCCTGGTTAAGGCTTGATGAGACGATTCTAACGAGCTCAATCGGAGTTCGTTTAACTAGATTTTTTACACTTTTCAACATTTTTATCCTTTTTAACTTAATCTCACCCGTATAACCCATGATCGAGGATATTCATAATTCATTAATGTACTCATATGGTCTATCCTGTAACAACCTAGCCAGCAACGATCACTCTGTTATGTTATGTGAGTATACCAATGATATCTATTAGTGATCAAGGATGTGTATTCCTTACCGATATCAACATTAACTCAAGCTATTAGTAACAAATCCTTATCAACACTAATTTTGCATCAACAAAAAAATTGGGTGATTGGTTGTAAGAAAAGCCTATCATCAGCAATAACTAGGATACTGCTGAAGAAGTTAGTATTACCAAATAACTGTGTAAGATTATTTGAGGCTGATAACTGTCATAAAACCTACTACACTTAGTTTTGTCCCACAAGTCCATGTTCTATTGAAGACGTAGTCTATCAGTATATAAAGCTTCTTCCGTTAGACTGTTTCTACTTCTACTGAAGAAGCAGTCTACCAGAAGAACAAAAGATCTTTCAAAGTCCAGACTAGCTACTACCAAAGCACTAGTTCTACCAAGAGCCAGATCGATAAGTTATGATGATTAGCAGATTGAAAGATCTTCTGACAAACTGTATGATACAAAGGAAGATCCTCTTCTGAAGGTACAAGTGGACAGAGAAAAGGACTGGTCTTTTGACAAACAGTAACACACGTGCTTACTGTTTGTCTGGTCTTTTTGTCAAACATTAAATGCAACCTTAACACGGAGATTTACCCAGTAGAGAAATGCTTTCATTTAATGCATTGTAACAACTAGTCAATTCCCGTTTGATCTTTTGTAATTGTAATTATCATAGTATGGCTTGTTTATTTGTTTATACATAGATAGCTAATCATCTAATATAATGTCCAACGTGTAATACCTACGAGTATACAGTTATATCTCTAGTATATTAACACTTATCTTGTAACTCATTTAGGACGCTTGCTTGCTAAGACATAAGTGATAATATATATACTTGAAGCTTGTTTTGAATATTGTCGTGTTCTTACTTTGCTTGTGTGTTTGTTCTAAAGCTTGCAACTATTTGATCGTTCGTTAGATAATACTTGAAGGTGTTTTCCGCCATTCTTAAGTATATAAGAGAGAAAACCTTGTGAGAGTTGAGTGTGAGAACCCAACCCGATCCAACAAACTGTCAATTAATGTTTTTGAACTACAATTAGCATACACCTTTACGAAGCATTTCGTCATTCAAGATTCAACTGAACATCGTGCATAGCTCTCCTAAGTCCTAACTATAAAACTAAATTATTTCGGGTTAAATGTTTTGAGAGTACGAGCAAAGTCATTTAATGTGAAATTGATTTATCCGTACACGATCCTAAAAGATATCGATATAACTATGAAATACAGCCTACAATGAATACATCTTGTCAATCCACACAGACTTAAAACGAGTACTCATGTATTTTAACTCGACACATGTACGTGTTCTATTATAATTTAGGAATATTATACTCACCGATTTGTACGTTACAAAAGATTTGGATTAGATATTCTCCAATGCAACACCAATCCGTAATAAATTTTCCCACGGATTTGGGCCTTTGTATATGTTGGGTATGATAAGTATGATTGTTCATTATCTTCTTAGGTGAGATTATACTAAGAAGGCGTCTTATAATTAAAATGTGTGAAAAATGTATCAAACAGACCATGATTGAGCTCATTGTAGCAGCATTGGAACCATATCGTCGAACTTTTTCCCACTCCAAAAAACCTAAGCCCACAACCCACCCCCCCTCTCAAAAAACAAACAAACAAAAAACTTAAACACTCCACCCCCAAAAGCCTAAAACTGTCACATCCACCCTCCAAACACGTAACCCCATCCCACCCACCAAAAACCTATGCCCCCCACGACCCTAAAAACCTAACCCCCTCACTTCACCCCCAAAAAACCTAACCATTTATCACACCCCCACCTCCCAAAAACCTAAAACCCCCACCCATACTTAAAAGAACAAACTAAACCTTAAAAACTAAACCTAAAAGCTAACATGAAAGGGTTCAACGAAACGGTTTTAACGCTGCTGAAATGATTTCAATCGAAGTTCGTTTGAGTTGGTTATGAATTCATATTATAATCATTCTACTCTTAAACAAAGTAAAAAACAACGAACCATGTATAATATTTTTGAACTTGTTAAAAGAATTAACAAAATATATTTTTTATAACTGAATTCAGTGTATTCTCTTTTATCATATTTCATTCTTTTGCAAGTTAGATTTTTTTTTAATTATACATAATATTAAAATCTATTTAATTAAGCTTATATAGTGACAAAGACCGAGAAGTTTATGGTATTTTTGTTCAAATACAAACAATACAAAAAAAACTTCACAACATCTATAAAGAATATATAGATATTTTGAACAAACACCAAAAATGTAAATTGTTATCATGTTATATTAACTCTAGAGCAAATGCAATGCAGATTCGATTAGGAAGAAAAGAGAAAGAGGACGTGAAGTTCCTCGGATACATTGTCTTTATGCGCCTGGCGAGATGTTTGGCAATAGATTTTTAAAAAATGTATACATACAACTAAAGATAAAATAAGTTTAGGAAATAAATCCTTCACGAAATAAATCCTCTGATATATGAACAGTTTAAAGGACACAATATTACTTGATTTCAACACCTAACCAGACAAATCCTATTCTTCTTTTTATGTGTCTCCCTAATATCACTTTTTAGTATAATAAAACAAAATCGGCACAAAACACATGCATCCCACTTACCAGACTATTAACCTAATCAGATTATTAGTACCTTTCGTTATAATTTATAACCTTTTTTAAGTAATTACATATTGTAATATAACTAGTAAAGTTACTCGCGCATTGCAGTTGGAGCAGTGATTCACGCGTGGATTTCAAAAACTTTACACATCCGGTCCTTCGAGCTTGGGTGGTGTGTTATCTTGAGTAAAATGGTTTTTAAGTTTCTGTTTTGACACTTAGGAGCCTCAAACTTTGGTTTTTAAACCTTGTTAATTTTTCTTGCTAAATATTTATAACTTGTTTTACAAATTTCATAGGATAAGGCGGTTTATTCTTTATAACCATTAAAAATAAAGTTTATTATTATATATTTTTTTATATTATTGTTTTGATAACAACTTTACCCGAACGTTCTTATAATTTGTTTTTAACATTATGTTATATTATATACAATTTGATTAGGGAAACTAAATTTGATACCCAAAGTTGAACAAATCTAGTATTCCATTGATAAGTTTTGCAATGTTGTTGGATTTGTCATTGGAAATTTAGCATATATTACAAACAGTCACTCACTTCCGTCCTCTAATTTTTGCAAGATTGTATACTGTCGGGCGATATCTTTAAAACTTCCATCTACCTTCCAATTGTCAGCCCAAAAATCCAAACTAGTGTATCTCCTCTTTGTACCTTGTGTTTCCAAATCAAACTTCTGATGAAACATTTTCCTTGATATATTGTTTCCCTTGTACATCTTTTATAAGACAATTGCAATCTTTTTATCCATTGGGTAGTCCTTGTACACAGTTGACTCTTTGGTGACCCACTTTGCTTACTGATCATTTTTGTGGGCTTGGGTGACTCTTATGATTTGGAGAAAACATACGATTATTAACATGTGTCTCTTGTGACTTGGGATTCCAAAAAATGTTATATGACATTTTCTTAATTTTAAAAAAAGATTATTGGTTAAATTAATTAAATTAATATTATAATTTATTTAGACTTAAGCATTCAAAAAAAGTGCCACGTGGTATTTTCTAATTTTTTCAAATTTGTTTTCTAATTTTTTCAAATTTATTTTATTAATATTTTAAATTCTTTTATACTTTTTATATTACCTTAAATTAAAATTTTATATACTTAAAAAAGTAAACTACACTTTTTATCATTTAAGTTTGCAATACTTAACAATTTCAATCCACCGTTAATAGAAAAACGGTCTCTAACGTTTCAAGTCTTAAAATGTTTCACCCCTAACATTTCAAGGCTTAAAAGTTTTCGTCTCTAACGTTTCAAGTCTTAACAGTTTTCTCCTTAACGTTTATTACTTAATTAAGTACTGCACTTTTTTCCATGAGGTTTGGAATAGTTAAATGTTTTAGTCCACCGTTTTTGTCTATTGCAGAAATACGGACAGAAACGGTCTCTAACGTTTTAAGTCTTAAAATTTATCATCCCCAACGTTTCAAGTCTTAAAAGTTTTCGTCCCTAATGTTTCAAGTCTTAACAGTTTTTGTCCCTACCGTTTTGGATCTTTACAGTTTTCGTCTCTAACGTTTCAGGTCTTTACAGTTTTGGTCAATAACGTTTAAGGTATTATTTACTTTTTTTCAAAGTTTAATGACGAAAATTGTTAACACTTGAAACGAATGAGACAGAAACTATCAAGGGTGGATTAAAACTGTTTAAGTCTTAAAAATCCAAGAGAATAAAATCCGCACTTACTCTATTGAAATTGTAAATTTGACATTAATTTAATTTGTATAATTATCAAATAAATTTAAGGAATTAATATTTAAAAAGTGTTTAATGAATAATTTAAAATCTCAAAGCATAATTTATATTCATAAAAGTATCCAACATTTATTTTTTTAAATGTTCACAACATAGTAACTTAATATATGTATGCAATGACTCAATTATAAAGTTTAAGTGATGATTATTTAATCCCGTGTATTACACGAGTTTTAACCTAATTAACAACTAAAATTGTGTTATTTAATTTGTATAACTATCAACTAAATTTAAGAAATTTATATTTAAAAAGGTTTTAATGAATAATTTTAAAATATCAAAACATAATTTATATTCATAGAAATGTCAAACATTTATTTTTTCTAGTGTTTACAACATAGTACTTAATATATATATGCAATGATTCAATAATAAAATTTTAAGTGTTGTACGTAACACGTGTAATACATGAGTTTTAAGCTAGTTTATTCATATAGTAGTTTACTAATAAAAAAATATTGTTTGATATATTTATTTTCTATTTATCTACACTAATACATTATTTATAGGATCAAAGATTCAAAGGTTGTAGTCGAATGATATTTCTAGTATATATTTTTAGGCCAATGGTACAAGTTTGACACTAAGTCATATTGTACAAGAATCTGCTCTTAGAAGAAAACACTAATGGGTTTATAAACTAATAGTATTATGATAGAAGAGAAAAGTTACATCTTAATAAGGTAAGGGGTTTGAACCTGAGCAGAGGAAAATAGGTTTATAGATTGCATTTGGTTTTTGCTTATTAAGTGTCGGCTTAGTTGGCAGGAACAAGAATAAAAAAAGTACCCACCTAGAAAGTAAATATGATCAGCCATTTGGTATAGACACTCCTATGTTACATAGGAGGAGGTCTTGAGTTGAATTCTAAATAATATAAAATTACTTATGTAATTTCAGATTAAGATATCTTATTAAAAAGAATTTATTTATATATAATAATTTTGAAAAGCAATCCAAAGTCGGAAATCCCAACAAATAATAGGAGTGACATGAAATATTTTATTAAACACTAGAGGGAATAGCTAGGGTGGTGGGGGCAGGGTGGAAAACCGAGAGAGCCAACAAATATTCTAACTTGTCATTATCTGTCAGACCAAATAAACAAACAATCATTCATTCCACTGAATCTTCCTTGGATCCTATCATTCTTGGCTTTTTTTTTTTCTTTCATATTTACTTCAATTTTTTTTATCCAATATCTCATCTAAATGTAAGGTTTAAGGAGTGTAAGATAAATATAAGTCTTACCTTTGTCTCATAGGAATAAAGAATCTGCTTCGAAATAGACCATTGGCTCATGATGCCTAATTAACCGTCAACTCAACACTTTTAACGTTATTTTCACAAAAATAAATAAAATAACGTTGAAACTAGTATAATTTTACTTTTTCCCCTCGAGAGTCTACACATATACATTATATATGCGCACAACAAACGAGATGAAAAGACCAGCCTTTCACCTATTGAATTTTTGAAAGTAGGGTGTGCTCGGTTCGGTTCGTTTATTAGCCGAAACCAAAACCGTAACCGAAGTAATCGGCTATTATTTTTTAAATAGCCGTTCAGTTTTTGGTTTTTATTTTCGGTTTCGGTTATTTTTGGTTTTTTTTAATACAAAAAAAACTATAACTTAGTAATTATTAATGCATAAACTAAACGGTGAGATATAAACGCAAATCAAAACAATAGTACATCATCATGTCTTACATAATAAAAACAAAGTTCAAACCAAATAATTAAAGAGTAATACCAATCTTCATAATCTTTTAGTCTTTTACAATAGTAAAGTCTATTTATTTAGTCACAATCTTCATCTTCTACGGTTAAAACATATCACCTTTTTTTAAGGGCTCTTGGTTGTATATCACATATTATTTTTTTGGAATGACAAACACAAAATCAGCTAATCATACTCTTAACACTATTTTGTCTTTTAACAAGTTCTAAACCTTCTCTTGATGATAGATGAGAGACACCTTAATTTCCACAATAAAACTCGCACCTAATTGTTAATGATTTTCAATGCTCTATTGAATTTTATTCTACAGATGAAGTATATTCTTACATTTTGTCTTTTAGTTGATTCAAACATATTAGGGTGTAGGGAGTGGGGCTTTGGCAACCCAATCGGGTAGTTTTGCCGAGCGGCAACACCGCCCCCATCCCTTCGGCAACGGCAACGGCATCATTTCTCGGCTTGTTTTCGCCGAATCGGCGAGTTGAGAGGGTAGTGGAGATGTGTTTGATTAGTGGTACCTTGTGCTTAAGAAGTGGTACTTGGGAATAAAAAGTGGGAGGGTACTATTACCACTACTTTAGAGTACTTGTGAAGGTAGTTTGAGCATTTGATGTGGCATAATGTGATTGGGTAATTTGAGAGAGTAGTTTACCCTCTTAGGATACCATTCCCTATACCCTTAATTGTACTATTATAAAACTCACGTATAATCTACGAAATTAATGATTACCTAAGATTTGAAGAAAAACCAGAAAACCTTAGCTCTGATGTGAAGGTGGTTACAGGGTGGGGACAGGAGCGCATGATATATACGTATGTTGGGATTGGGTCAGGTGTTGACTGGTCAATCCATATTCAGTCAAAGAAAACAATGTCAAAAAAAGTGAAGAGGTGAAGAGTAACTTATATAGACACTAACTAATTACTATGATTACATGTACAAGGTATATCAAATACCAAACGATTTTAAATCTGGGAAATCAATAACTAATATGATATTTTGATCAAAGAAATGCACTCTTAAGAGCAGTGTTGTAAAAATAGGCCTAAGTGGCCGTTAGACGCCTCAATTTTTGCCTATGCAGCTTGTCTAGGCGGCCAAAAATTGACAAAATCTTTAAAAATCAGTCAAAATTGGTTAAAAAAAAGTAAAAAATGGTCAATTTTTGTTAAAATCAATTGAAATTGACTAAAATTTATTAAAATTAGTCAAAATCCACAAAGTATTTATAAAAATAATTTTTTTTATATATTTCATATTAATTTTGTAATATATATAATTTTAAAAAATTACATATAAATTTCAATTCGTCTAGTTTCGATTAATCCCGATTCACCTAGCTAGCGTCCATCGCCTTCTCCAATCTTGGTTAAGAGTAACACCTTGATATTCACAATTAATTGAAAATTATAAGGGTTGAAGGCGTAAAAAGATAAATTCAATTCATTAAAAAAATTTAAAAGAACCTTTTGTATAATTTATTATTTTTGATAAGATATCTATCTTAAAACAAAGAATGTTATTCCCTTTAATTATAGTATGATATTGGTATTTTTACGGTGTAATAAAAGATGCGATATGGCCAGTATACCATCTAGTTTTTACGTAGTGTTGTTATGCAATATGCATGATACAAAACCCGTGCACATATGTAGACGCAAATTCCCAATGCGTATTAAAATGAGTTATTGGATTTTAATATTTCAAACTATCATCATTTGGCCGGCAATGTCCCCAACTTTCATATTGTCTCTCAGCACTCTCAACTTTCAGTTTGTTTTCCTCTGCCACTCCCGGACTAATTGAAAAGAGCTTATCTTTTAGTTTTGCATCAACTTATTTTTTGGTTTAGAGTGTTAGAGGAAAATAAGTTAAAAGTTTGAAGTGCTGGTAGACAATATTGAAGTTATGAGTTTGCCGACCAAATGGTGATAAGTGAGAGTATTATAATCCAATAACCCTATTAAAATTACTTATGTTTGTGCTTCTTAAGGGAAATTAGCTTTCTATTAGAACATATACATTTATATAAAATGTTTATATGAATATGATGTTATTTTTTTTTATTTTTTTTATAGGCATTTTTTCTTAATATGACCCCCACATTTTACTATTTCAACACATATGTTACTGCTCGTAAATATTGAATTTTTGTTACTGTTCTTGAATATACTTTTATTCAAAAACAGCAAAACGAAAATTCAAAATTTACAAAAAGTAACACATGTGTATTATCGTTAAACATATGTCTACATTATGGAATGAAAGACCCATAATAAGTCATATGATTAACTCGATAACATCATGTTTGCATAATACATGTTAATATTTTCTTAACATTTACATTTATATATGTTAGTGTATAGAGAGAATGAGACTGAAAAAGGCGTGTAAATAAGATTGAATTAAAGATTTTGCAGAATTTGTAATTGAAGTAAGCAAACATCTTCTTCACTTGGAAACTTCTTCAGCTTTGTCTCATTTTCAAATATGGAATTCTCACTTTCTTTTCTGACAATTTTGTTCCCACCTCTTATCACGCTTCATTCCTCATTTTCAAAACAGCCCTATTACAATTTATTTTTTTAATAAGAAAAAGTTTAATTCATGTAATTTTTTAATTTTCCTTTGGAAAAGCAGGCTTAAACAAGGTTTAGATCTCAAAAATGATTCTGATATGCTTTTAAGACCCTATGCACTCAGAGATTTGGGATTATATTATCTAGTGTTGGATTGCATCTTACTTGGTGATCTGTTCGTGTTTCCTAAATATTTTATTTTTTGCACTACTTCGATGAGATCGATGTTTCTTAAACCCATAACAAATTATCATGCGGTTGGCATCCGAAACTAGACTCTTATTTAGGTTCCCAATTTGCATGATCACATGGATATTGTCCCATAACACTCCTAGTTATGGCATCAAAACCGATGTTTTCAAAACCAAACTAAAACTTTAATTATTTTTCTTTTAATAAAATGCCACATATAATGTCATAATTTATTTTGAATAAAATTTAAATATTACACGGAATATAAATATTATAAATTTGAAATTCAAATAATTATATTGTCATGATATTTTAAAGAATATATAATTGTATAAAAGAAAAAACAAAGTAACAAATGTAGACTTTGCTATGGAAAAGTACTTTTTTTAACAGCAAATAGCGTAGCCACCCGGGCTCACCCTGGCAAATAGATCAGTATTCAGTCCAGCAAAATCGCTGAAAGCATGTTGACCCCGCCTCACCACTTTGTGGGAAAACCCCATATGGCTCACCTAAGAGTATTTTTTTTGTTCCGAGTGAGACTACAACCTGAGACCTCTCATTTAGAAAATACCCAGGGTACCATTAGAACAAATGCCCCTTGGTGCTATGGAAAAGTATTTAAGTTTGCAACCGAGAATGCAATGCAAGCGTTTCCTACTTGTTTGATAAACATTTTTACACGAGTATGAGAATTTTCATGTTCAAATCTAATTATCCAAAAAATTGTGATAAGATCATAAAAGGAGCTGAGTAAGTCTTTAACAAATTTTTTCCAAACTCTTTTGCTCACAGTGGGATTTGAACTCTCAAGAGCTCAAACTTATTTTAAGAGGGACATCTTAACACCACCTTAATACCACTAGAAGAAATGTCCTTTCATTATGTAAGAGTATTTTGTTTAGATATTTAGATGTATGAAGTCAACATATTTCTAGTTTAATTGACACTTAAGGACAAATTTTAACCGATAGTTCTCATATAAATCATATTAATAATTTAATTAAAGTTTCACACAATTCTTACTGGTTAGCAAAATATTAGCGAGTTCTTGTAATTTTTCAGGCAACGGGATGTTACTTAAGTGATTATATAGAATGGTGAAAATTCTAGAACAATGTTGCATGAAGAATAATTGGATTATACTTAAAAGTAAAGGTACTCGTGTTTCCATTTAAATGGGCTGATCGGAACTGGGCTTTAACAGAGTCTCGAAGATAACTGGATTTTAGGCGTCCAACAAACATATGTTATTCGTGTTAGTTGGTTCAACTTATACAATATATTAGTAACGTAAAGTATAAAAAAGCTATTATATTTTAGTAATTTAAAGAAGTTAAGTTCAAATCATTCGGTTCATGGTTCGGCTTGATTGGAATGAAACTTGAAACTTCCAATTGTTTGAGAGGCACATACAAAAAAATAAATAATAATAATAAAGTTTATAGTAACTGTCATTGTTTTTTTTACAAGTTTAACTCAAGTCCAAATTTTAGCCCGAGTCCAAATTTGAACGGTTTTCTATACAATCAAATTGTAAAACCAAAACCGTGTAAAAACAGAACCAAAAATAATCTAAAATGAAACCTAATGATTTTCAAAAATCCAAAAACTGATTCCGTTCTTACAAACCAACCAAAAATGAGAATGTAACCTTTCATTCATTTGTGAATCCATTCAAACAACACCATCGTGATTTCATTCATTTGTGATTCCATTCCAACATACCAAACAAGTTAATTTCATAATACATAATAGGATAATACATATACAACCAAATATCATCATCAAACATCACTTTGATCTTAAACTTGTAATCAACTCCAAAATCTCGACACGTAAACCCGAAACCGTTTCAGGAGTAACCCGCTCCACAACTTTTGCAAACCATAAATCCTCGTTTTTTGGCGAATCGCTATCAAACCAATTACATATTTCCTTTGCAATAGCTAAAACATACAACCCACAATCATAACCCGTTACCTGTTGCGGGCTGCAGTCACATTCCACATAACGCGTACCAGAAACACGCGTATATGGAACAACCGTCTTATAGAGGCGTTTCGCGTGGTTCTTATTCATACCACCATAACTGTCATGATGCACAAATACATTAACGGTTCTCTCAAATGCAAGTAAACTCCAATGACTGCCGCCTTCTGCCGCCGCCACGTCATCATTATTGTTAACAGGGAAGATTATAAGTTTTTTTGATGGTAGGTTTAACGGTTGCAGGAAATCTTTGAGGCTGCTGATATCTGGACAGTTCATTATCCAAAAAGCAATTGAAGGTGGGACAAGTAAGATGTGTTCTGAAGGATGTGATGAAGAAAGATAACTGAAATAAAACTCGATTATACGATCGTTAAGATAATTTGGACCGTTTAAAATCCCTAAATCTGATTGTCTGAGCACAACATCGTTATAACTCAAGATCTTTTCATCAGCTGAGGATCTTGGCATGTTGCAGATAATAATATTATTTGCACCTGGTTAATCAAAATAATATAAAGTTTAAATCTTGCATGTGTTAATGTCAGATAATAATCCAAATGTTTCCATCACTGATTCTGTTGAACAGTTTGGGTAAAAATTAACAAACATGATAATTTTCCAATTAAGCTAGATTACCATCAATGCAATAACAGTTTAGGTATAAACAAACATACATGATAATTTTGGGTACATTGGCTTTGGATAATATGTAATTTCTTCAGGCAATATGAATAAGTAACAAATGATGCAACTTTCGGAAAGAACATCAGATGAACATACATATTACAATCATACGTGTACAGTAACATACGCATAAATACACATGACATATACAGAAATGGTATATGACGGTTTGTTGATATGTAAACGATGAGTTAGGATGTATAATTACTATGGAAAGTAAAACCGGCACATACACGTACACAAATTAGCAAATTTAGATTAACAAGACCACAAATTAGAAACTAAACTACATACTCACTGTAATTTGACGAAATTGAACGAATTTCGATCGCAGCTTCATAGTAGTATGCCCTAATAGCAGCTAAAAACATGATTCGGACAATTTCACTCGAATTAAGGGTTTACAAAAATCAAAAGCGAAGATAAGGGACTAGGATTACCAGAGATCTGTAGATAATGCAGAGTGCGATTGCAAGATGGTCTGTGGTCAGTTGAAGGTGGTCGCCGGTGGTTGAGTAGAGAGTGCGATGGAGACTGAGGGTTCGTTTGGTTAGCGAATTTTAAGGAAATACTAACCCAAATATTTTTTCTTTTTCCCTAAGGTTATTTTTTCTTTAAACTATGCGGTATACGGGGTGAGTGGGGGTTTGAGTGGGCATGTCACGTAGGAGAGAGAGTAGGTAAAGTGAGTGAGTGGAAGGGTGAAAATGCATGGGGTGAGTGAGGGCTTGAGTAGGTAAAAAGTAGAGTGTTGATGTGGTGTTTTGTGATTAATAAGAGGGTAATATAGGATTTTGTGATTCGTTAAACCCCACGCCGTGCCCCTACTCACGCCCCACTCACAGACTGGTGTTTGAGCATGATAGGGGCTTGAGTGGCTCACCCACGCCTCCAATCACCTGTATACCGAACAGTCTTATTATGCAGCTATTGAACTCAAAAAAAAAAATTTATTAAACAAAAGGGCCCATGGCCCATGGATTCAACTTTTTGAGTTTTGATCTTTAGCTCATTTGATGTGGTGTCTATAGATAGGAATTAGTAACTAGTTTGATAGGAGTAAGATAAAATTTTAAATTAGTTTTGGAAAGTTTAGTAAGAGTAGGCAATAGTATGTTATCAACTATTCAAGTGACTACCAAAGGACATTTGTCTCAATGTTACTCTGGGTACTTTTCAAATGAAGGTCACATGTTAAAATTTTACTCAAAACAAAATGCTCTAAGATGAGCTAGGAGTTTTCTCATAAAGTGGGTTTCCTCCTGGATTGTAAGCGGGGTTGCCACACTTTCAACGATTCGCTGGGTGGAAGACTGATCCGTTTGTCATGATAAGGCCGGGTAACCGCGCTATTCGCCGTTAAAAAAAAACCATTCAAGTGGCATTTCTTACAAATGGAAACATTGATGACCGGTTGATTATCATTGAAGTTATCTCATGGTTTAAAAAGTAAGTCATAAATATCAGGTTATCAAAAATATAAATATTGTTGATGACCCTTTTATTATCAATGAAGTTATCTCATAACTTAATTTTTTATTAAGATTTATTTTGCGTCTCTCTTTAAATCCTTTCAACTTATTATTTATCCCAAGTGGTATCTTTAGCGTTATATCATCCGAAAAAATTAAGGGAACAACTTTTTTGGTGGCTGACATGGGAGTTATAAAAAGATTCATTTGATTTGATGGTACTTTTACCTAAGTAATTGATATGAACCCAAAGTCGGATCATACAATTGATCAATGGGTCAGGGTAGATTTAGAAGCTGCTGGATGGTGAGGAGCTGAGCGACGGAAAAAAAGGTTCAAACTTTCAAAGTGGTGTAATCCAAGAATTTAGGGAGAGTGGGGGCAAAATTGTCAAGAAGTTGATGTTTTTGGCATGTATATACTATATATTTGTGTTTTATTTAGATTTAAGGTTATTTGGTTAATTATGGTACTTTGTACTTTGAAGTCTTGCGAGCTCGAATAGACCTTATCATTTAAATCTTTTGATAATAAAAGCTTTCAATTTCCTTTTTCTATCACTAATTGCTTTAAAAATAGTTTAAAGCTTAGTTGGATTTCAAAATCATCCGTTTTTATACTCACATTAAAACACATTAAGTTTTTCACTCTTGAAAGTGATACAAAGTTTTTAAGTAAGATTAAAGTTGTTGGTCTAGTCTCTTTTATGCAGATAACCTCTTAGCATGTCTCGTGCCCCTATTCACATATCTTTAAACCTATATTTATAAGCACAACAAATTGTTCAAACAAATAATTCGCAACACTTTACACTCAACCAAATGAAAAACATTTGAGATAATCATCAATTCAAAATCTCAATAGATACTTAAAACTAATGAAACTTGAATACATGGGTTATGGCCTCATGCTTTTACATCAACATTTATAAGAAAATTTGGTTCGTATCATGTGTTTCAAGTCTATATTTATTAGAAAAAACGACACATATACTCGAACACAATGACACCATTTATGAATTATTCCGATATAATATTCCAAAAAAGTATCCCATATGTTTAATGGAGAATGACTAAGATTATCGTTGTGACAAAGCACTTTTTTATTTTCCGAAAATACAACTTTTTAGTTCATAAAGAAATTCGAGTCTATAGGCAGTTGACAATTTGACATCCGCCAAAAAAACACACACACCAAAATTACCGTAGAATCAAACTCCCTCGCATCTGTTGCATCTTCAGATCAGAAAACTGCACGCAGTATGAATCTACGGAGGTCAGATCTGAAGATCCAGCACTAATGATCTGAAATCTAGCATTCATCAGTCGATAATATCTTGAGTTTTAGTAACTGGAACCGATTAGAATAGCGCGAATAAGATGGAATTGTTGAAGAATTTGCCGGAGATGGATCTGATGCGGTCGGAGAAGATGACGTTCGTGCAATTAATCATTCCGGTTGAATCTGCTCACCGCGCTGTTTCTTATCTCGGCGAACTCGGATTACTCCAGTTTCGTGATGTATGCTTCTGATCCAACTTTATTAAATATATGTATGTGAAATTGTGAATGTGTATGTCTGGATCTATGTGAATGGTTCCTGAATTGCTGATATTGAATTTCGGTTTTGAATCTATCAGTTTTTTATGCTATCAACTCAATGTATGTAGTTGTTGCTTTGAATTAGTCGGTACTGCAGAATTTGTAAAGTTCAAAACTAGTTGTTGCTTAGTGCTAATTTGGTGTAAACCTCAGAATGCATGTAACTTTGTAAGTCTAGTAATGCAGTTGAAGTTCTCAAAATGCACTAGATTCCTCCTGTGGTCTTAAACAGTGGAGGTAATATGACATTGCAAGTCATACATTATCATATGTGATAGACCTATGGGGTGCTAGAAGGTTTTATGATCCCATTCTACCAGCCCCTATATATTATTCAACTTAGAGTAACAAAATGGTTGAGATAACAAATATGATATAGAGGGATGAACTAGAGTGATGGTGATTTGACAGAGATTGTTGTTAAAATGGAAGAGAAATGTTTTGTTCTGTACATCCTAATCTTCTAGGATCAATGGTCTTTGAGAAATGTTTTGTTCTGTACATCCTAATCTTTTACCAGCTATCGTTTATGAAGCTGAATTTGTGTGAGGTTTAAGGTTTTGTTCAAGTAAACTCACATGCAGTCAATGTAATGCTAAAACAGGAATCATCTGTCATAACTGAGTGGAGTCTTCACCTAAAATGGGCAACTAATTTGTGTGTACTTTGCTGTGAAATGAAAACTAATTGGAGTTTGCAATCATTCTTATTATAACCTTTGAGATCAGATGGAAGAAAATGTTCTACTCCATTGCATAATTTTTGGGTCTTTTGTTAACCAAGAATTATGCATACCTCACCTAGTTCATGAAAGTATAGGATAGGTTGTTGAAATCAAAAATATTTTAGATCATAAGGTACTATTGTCCAACTTGGATAAGTTGTAGCAAATTGTAAGAACTATTTGTTTCAGCCTTAGTGTGCCACATTAATATGCTTCCTTATTGAACTTAAATCCATATATGAGAGTCGTGTTATCCTAAGTTCCTAACCATGCTCTGACTTTTAAATATTTCCCCAATTAGTTCCTGATGAAAGTCTCTTTGTGTCTGCTAAGTTTTAGCTTTCTCTTTCTTTCTCTCTAAATCTGTAAATTGGTTTTTTCTTTGGATGTTTGATCTTTCAATTGATATGTTATCTTCATGTCCTTAGGATCAGACTTCAGAGCAATAATTTAAATATCAATGGTTTATTCACTTAGGTTCTCCTTTTGTTATAATCTATGTGATTTTCTAATTTATTGCCTTTTATTCTTCTTGGCAGTTAAATGATGATAAAAGTCCATTTCAAAGAACATTTGTTAATCAGGTAATGATTATATCATAATCATAACTTGCTCACTCGCTAATTTCTGTCTTTGTTTATTTCAGCATTGTAAAATAAGGTGGATTAATCTTTTCAGTTTATCTTTTCTTGCGTATCATACCATGATATTAGGTAAAAAGATGTGCTGAAATGTCAAGAAAGCTTCGTTTTCTTAAAGATCAATTACACAAAGCTGGTTTACTATCTTCTGCTCATCCTACACTGCAACCCGATGTGAACTTGGAGGCACTAGAGGTCTGACTTATTCAAGCTCACTGAGAAATAAATTAAAAAAAATTAATTTCAGCTGTTTTTTTGGGGGATAAACAGCCATTGCATGTTTTTAGTATTATTGAAAACATACCAACTTCTTTTTAACGGGGTTAACTTGCTTCAGAACTAAGTCTTGTTAATTTTCTATTTTTTAATCACAGATAAAACTAGCTGAGCATGAACACGAACTTATTGAGATGAATGCTAACAGTGAGAAACTACAGCAGACATATAATGAACTGCTAGAGTTCAAAATGGTGCTACAAAAGGTAAATTATGCATACTATTTTTTTTTCATAAGAAACATGCAATAGTTTATTTTTATGCTTGTTTTATTACATATGAGACTCAATGTTGTGAAATAACGAGTAAAGGTACCACTGGCTTGTCTGTTTTCAAGTTTTTAATGCTTCCTATTGTATTGTATGCTGATTGTGCGAAGTACTTGCAGCCAAAATGTTAATTAGCATGATTGTTCACACATTATTAACATTTCTAAATTTTTTAATTCATATTCCCAGAACATTTAGTGTTTTTAAAATTTTTTTTTTTCAGGCGGGAGGCTTTCTTGTGGCAGGTAAGAGTTATGAGAATGGAGATGGTAGAGAATTAGAAGATAACGTGTACCCTAGTGATTATCCAGAGTCAGCCTCCTTAATGGAGCAGGTAAAAATGTTACATACTTATGCATTTTAAGGTTGTATCATGTAGATGTTCAAAATTTGGTGTTAACACAGGCGACACAATCTGGACCGTCGAATTCATCTGGTCTTAGATTTATTAGTGGCATTATTCCAAAATCTAAGGTGTTATTGTTTGAGAGAATGTTGTTCCGTGCAACAAGGGGAAATTTGTTTTTCAATCAGGCGCCTGCAGATGACCTCATCGTGGATCATGTAACTTCTGAATTGGTTTGTTCACCTCTTCTTATTGCTCTCTTACAACTAATAATATAATTACATTTACACACAATTATCATCTAACTGATTATTTTCACTTATATGCTCCTAAACCCTATATTATCTGTCCTGATGTGGCAAAACGAGCGGTTTGGGTGGGTTGTAAAGAGTCATGTCGGGTTGGGTTGATCCAACACGTGTTCGTTCATTTCTTTTAACTTGTAAATAATTCATGTCTTAAATTTAATTAAAAAACTATTGCATTACAATAATTTTCTAAATTTTTAATTGTAAGTGGCTTAGGAGGTTGCATATAATTTAAATTTACTTTGGGTGACTTTTGGCTTATTCTATCCAATTGAACCGCTTTTTTATCTGAAACAAACGCAAGTTGACGCATTTATAAGTAACTAATTCAAAAGCGCCACAAGTACTTTTATCGTTTGTCAGTCTAGTTACAGTGTCTTAGTGTTAGTAAACCTCTCATTATATCAGTATCTACAAACATTGTGGAGTTCCTCTTATTCAGTATGCACTTTTGTTTGTTTCATATCGATCATCTTTAAAGGTTGAATATATTAAGTTTATATGCTTCTTTGCAGGTTGAGAAAACTGTATTTGTTGTGTTCTTCTCTGGAGAGCAAGCAAAGACAAAAATAGTGAAAATCTGTGAAGCATATGGTGCAAACTGTTATCCTATTCCAGAGGACTTAACAAAGCAGACTCAAGTAACTCAAGAGGTATGTTTTCAATTGTAGTATTTTGTTTCTTATTTTCAATTTTTATTCGAATAATCCTTGAACTTATATGTGTTTTTTGAGGAAATTAGTTCAGTTTTTTTCTGGAGTTTAAAACATGTTTCCTGAATCTATCCTTTAGGTTCTCTCACGACTCTCTGAATTAGAAACCACTTTAGATGTTGGAATTCGTCATAGGAATGCTAGTCTTCACTCCATTGGATTTCACTTAACAACATGGATGAACATGGTAAGGTGTGCTTACCGATATATATATTTTTATTTTTTAATTTTTTTTTTTGTGTGTGTGTATTGTAATAAAGTTCACAATGTTTGTAAACTTTGATATTATTCGATACAATGTGATGATTTTGTAGGTGAAAAGAGAGAAAGCTGTATTTGATACACTGAATATGTTAAACTTTGATGTTACAAAGAAGTGTCTGGTTGGAGAGGGATGGTGCCCCATATTTGCTAAACCCCAGGTAAATCTTATATTGAATTCCTCGCATCATAAAATTGTATTAAACTTGTATATGACTTTGTTTTTTATGGATTATGTTATGCTATACGTTAGATTCAAGAGTCACTGCAACGTGCAACTTTTGATAGCAACTCACAAGTCGGCATTATATTTCATGTCACCGATACTGTTGAGTCACCTCCTACATATTTCAGAACCAACACATTCACAAATGCATATCAAGAAATTGTTGACGCCTATGGGTAAGCATGTTTCACATTTAAATATCATTTTGGCATCGATTCATTTATTCAAACGTCATTTAGTTTTTTTTTTATTTTTATTTTTATTTTTTTTTTTAAATGCTTGTAAATGGCTTCTGTTGGACATTCCATGGGTGATCTTACAAAATTAATCATATAAAACCTCTATTTATGTTTGAAATTGAAATTTATATAATTTGGTGTATATTAGACTTTTTTTTTTCTGGGGGATAATAATATCTATGTTATGTTCACTGCAGTGTTGCTAAATACCAGGAAGCAAATCCAGCAGTTTATACTGTAATTACTTTTCCATTTCTTTTTGCTGTCATGTTTGGAGATTGGGGACATGGAATATGTTTGTTACTGGGTGCGTTGATTCTCATAGCTCGCGAAAAGAAGCTTAGTTCTCAGGTTAGTTTATTTAAAAAGCTGTTTTTATTTTTTTATAAATCCCCCCCCCCCCCCTCTTTTTTTCTTTTGTCTATTTCCATATTATTATTGTTTTGTTTAATAAATAAGTTTTGTTTTGAATCCTTGGTTTTAAAAAGGCGAGCGCCTGATATATGAGGTGCATGAACTGATCAAGAAAGTCCATCATGTAATTCTGGGTCAAAATTAGTCATAATTAGTTTGATTGTAGTGTTGTACATAGAGCATCGCCTTGTGTACGTGATGCGCGCGCCTCATGCATCGACTTTTGGGGCCTAAATGCCTCGTAGAGCGTCATGCTTTTTCAAACCATGTTCAATTTTTATCAATTTAAAAATATTATCAATTTTTTTAATTGTTTTGTATAGATCAATGCAACTATAAAATTAATTTCTAAAAGTCATAAAACTAGTGCCTTCTTTTTGAATAATAATCTTTGAAATATGTATTAATTGTTGACCTTATTAATTTGTTATAAAATTTACAAGCTCTGAAACGGTTCACTTATTTTGTATTTGTTGGTTTATTCTCAATCTCAATTTCATTGTTTCTGGCAGAAACTTGGGAGCTTCATGGAAATGTTATTTGGTGGGCGTTATGTACTTCTCTTAATGTCACTATTTTCAATCTATTGCGGTCTAATATACAACGAGTTCTTTTCTGTACCTTATCACATATTTGGTGAATCTGCTTATAAATGCCGCGACACTAAATGCAGGTTTAATTTCTTCACATATTCAAATACCAAATTTATATTATCTAAACACATTTTCTGCAAGAATATAATCCTGCCAGCTGTCACTGAACAACCATCTTCTTTTTTTTTTATCGACAGTGATGCATATACAGTTGGTTTAATCAAGTATCGTGATGCATATCCATTTGGTGTCGATCCTAGCTGGCGTGGGAGTCGTTCAGAGCTACCTTTCCTAAACTCTCTTAAAATGAAGATGTCTATTTTGTTTGGTGTTGCCCAGATGAATCTCGGAATCATGTTAAGCTATTTTAATTCAATTTTCTTTAACAACTCATTGGATATCAGGTATACGTCATATGGTTCTCCATGTATTTAATTTTATATTTATAAATGTTGTACTTTAGTTAATCAGTTAGTGTAACATTTTCAGGTATCAGTTTGTGCCACAGATGATATTTTTAAACAGCCTTTTTGGGTATCTTTCACTTTTAATTATCATAAAGTGGTGCACTGGTTCTCAAGCCGATCTTTATCATGTGATGATTTATATGTTTCTGAGTCCTTTCGATGATCTTGGTGAGAATGAGTTGTTTTGGGGACAAAGACCCCTTCAGGTACAACTTATTGTTTTGTTATTGATCCCATAGAATTTGAAATGACCAGTTTGACCCATTTAAGTACTGGGTCAAACCGAGTAGCATAAAAAAACAAGCTAAAAATGAAACATATCAAATGGGTTGAACGGGTCGAAATTCAGCCTAAAATGTCTTTTTAATGCATAAAACCTCCTAAAAATAAAATATATTAAACAGGATTTAATTTTTTAAAAGAATGCGTTTCAAGTCAAGACACCTGGCCGGACCCTCAAAAAAATGACCTGTTTTGACCCGTTAAAGAATCATCAGTGAATCAGGTCAAGTGTTTCAAGTCATGATGGTTTTCTAAGAATAATTTTTTGCAGATCATATTGTTGCTTTCAGCTCTTGTTGCTGTACCATGGATGCTTTTCCCTAAACCTTTTATTTTGAAGAAACTTCATGCTGAGGTACTACCAGTTTGCATATTACACGCTTTCATGAACACATACATATAATTCAAATTTGAGATATTGTTTTCTCTTTCTCCTCACGCTTCAAACAGGCGCTTTTGCAACTTAATTACCTTTAAATTAAATGTTTTATCCTTAATTTTATAGAGATTTCAAGGTCTTGCATATGGGATTCTTAGATCATCCGAGATAGATTTAGATTCAGAGCCTGGTTCTGCAAGGAAACATGAAGAGGAATTCAATTTTAGTGAGGTTTTTGTACATCAAATGATACATTCTATCGAATTTGTACTTGGTTCAGTTTCTAACACCGCTTCGTACCTTCGCTTATGGGCTTTGAGGTACAACATTTACAAAAAAAAAAAAATTAGATTAATATTTAATTTGGTGCTTATTAGTCATTGTTTATTAGCTGATTTTTATGGTTATCAACTTATTACAGCTTAGCTCACTCGGAATTGTCCACTGTATTCTATGAGAAAGTTCTCCTACTTGCATGGGGGTAATTTCGACTTTTGTTTTGCTTTTCTTGAATTACATGAACCCTTTTTGTAGATATGGCAAAACGGGCGGGTCTGGTTGGTAACGGGTTGACCCAAGCTTCTTTTATTCAAACTTTTTTTTTAAGAAAAAATAACGTCCGAATAACTCACGCTGGCCGAATTGTAAATACGTTTCGCATTGAAATGTAAATTCATTTCACATTTATTGTTTATCTAAATGTATTTTCAGATACGAAAACATTTTAATTCGGATGGTGGGATTAGCAGTATTCGCCTTTGCAACTGCATTTATATTACTCATGATGGAGACACTAAGTGCTTTTCTTCATGCATTGAGGCTACATTGGGTAGAATTTCAAAACAAGTTTTATGGAGGCGACGGTTATAAGTTCAAACCTTTCTCCTTTGCATCAATAGCTGATGATGAAGATTAGTACAATTACATATTTACCCCCCCAACTTCTCACCTTTTTCGGGGTCAAAAACAACAAAATTCATTCTACTATTACACCATTAAAACGCAGAATTTTGGCAAGCTAGAATTGCGGTACGCGAGTGCAGTTTGAATTAACATACTTTCGTGGTAACCCGTCCAAGACAGCAAAGAATTTTCTACATTTTTTACTGCAGGGTAATATTGTAAGTGTTGTAAAGAGGGGATTCCTTTATATTGGATTGCCCCAAGGTGTTAGTTCTTGTGTAGATATTGTTATTATTATTATTATTATTATTAATATTATCCTGGTATTGGTTTATGGTTTTGGTAATAAACAATAAATTTTACGAAATTTAAACATACTCTTTGACTATATACATTGAGGTGTTTTAGCAAATGTTTTGAAAAGTTAAATTGGTTTTAAGAAGCGAATGACGTCTGAATTGATCTTTTATATATATTAAAATATTACATACAGTTTGATCTGTATATTAACTAAAAAGTTTAAAATAGTTATATAGATGGTTTTATTTAAGAGAATAAAGTATTTTATTGTTAAGAAAAATATTATTAAGAACCAAACAAGAAAGACAAATTTTAAAAGGAAAACAGTGGAAATATAACATGATATTCTCTAGATTTGATGGTAAAACACTTTTGTCCAATACAGGTCAAAATACAATTTGATATAAATAAGATTATTCATTTAAATATCTAGAAATATAACACTAAAATAAGTGTAAACACTTTTTATTAATGGTATTGGTGCAAAGCTTCTACCAATGCTTCACAATTTCAAGTCTAGACAAATTATATTTCATTGCCTAGCACAATCTTCCACTACGACTAGCAACTTAAAACATTTTTCTTAGCGAGTCCTTGCGAGTGTTGTCTGATACATCAAATGTACACATGAACCACATTTTGGCTTACAGTGGTTCACATGAATACACACATATTGCACCCTTTTATGAATCATGATTTTTCTTCTTTTTTGTTTGTGCAAATGATGAAAAGCGGTTCTTTTAGCTCCTAATCATCTATATGTATACACACATATTGCACCTCTTTTTTGCATACTATCTGTAAAATATAATCATATTATGTTAAGTTTAAACATGCTTGGTATCCCGATGATGGCTTGTCATTGGAGATTCAGAAGATGTGGCTAGAGTGTTGGTCATCATTAAAGTGACATGTCCAACGTTAGGGCTTGAACTAAATATTAAGAAAATTGAACTATTTTTGCCTTCTTGTGATGGTAAGATTTATCGTGAGGGTTTATTCCGAGGTGACATCGGGAGTCTTCTTCCCAAACTATGTGACCCGCATAGTTAGCTCCTCTTGCTTCGATCCTGTATGGGTATCGCCAAACTTTTCTTTGGCTTAAGGACGTGCCAATCCATACACATAGAGGAAGCCGCGATGTTCTTTGACAAAGGATTGCGTCGGTAATTGAGGACATGGTAGTTTGCGGAGGTCTTTTCTTTGGAGACTTCCAATGTCGACTTGCTTCCTTGACTATTAGTTTGGGCGTTTAGGGTTGTATTCGACAGTGGATGCTTCATCTTATGCATTTTTCGCCTCTAAGGGTCCAATCTTGGGTGCTACATGACAACATCTTACGAGATAGTAGACTATGTTGTATGGTTCTAATTATGGTTATGCTTTGGCTTGTCTTCGTGATACGACTACAAACTCTGACTTCAGTGGTTTCATTAACAAAGACATCGCCCCCTAAAGCCTAACATACACTGGCAAGTGCCTCTTTAGTAAAATTGCCCAAACATTAAAGTGCACTTCAACATGACGGTTAGAATTTTCTTCTCGCTATTCTTATAGATTGGCTAAACCAACATGTCAACCGATAGAGTACCTTGGTTTATAGAGAGATGCATCAAAACAAGTGTTATATCGCCTCATAATTTCATCCGTACCTGATCGATCAATGGGGAAGTACCGAAGTAGCCACAACATAAAACCTCAAGAAGCCTGATTATCGATCAATCACTGTTATCATCGTCATCCCCATCATCCTTCTTGATTTATTGCTTACATTCTCCCATGATTTCACAGTTTTCCAGCCCTCAATTATTCCGTTACTGAATTGAAAATGGATAATATATGTAACAGTAACAAGGGTTCTTCGCAACATGAGATTTTGGAGGTGTTTAACAGAGAAATAGGCTTCAATTCGCCCCGAAAGTTCTCTCACCGAATCTCCGCTTCCGAGGTTCGTTCTCTCTCTCTCTGTCTCCCATCTTATGGTCTTCAATTTACTATTTCAGCTCAATTTCACAGTTCTAAAATTACGTAAACGTTTGCATTTCTTTCGAATTGAATATAGTATTGATGTAGGTTTAGATTACAGTTCCCCCCTAATCCACTTCAGGGTGATTAGTTCGTTTTTCATCGATCCATTAGTTACGGTTACATCAGTTCCCTCCTAATCCACTAGTCATCGATCCATAAGCAACCACTCTAATAGATTCAGTTGGTACAGATGATGAAGAAATTAGGTTTACGATTATCTGATTGTTGTTGCAGTCTCTTGTGAAGAGGATTGATCTTGCTGGTAAACTAATTGGGCATGAGGGGTGTGTAAACACGATTGAATTCAACTATTGTGGTGATCATCTGGTTTCAGGTTCAGATGACAGACGAGTTATGTTCTGGAATGTGGCAACTAAATCTCTAGTCCTTTCATATGCTTCTGGTCATGTAGATAATATATTTCAGGCTCGAATTATGCCATTTTCAGATGATCATACAATAGTGACTTCTGCTGCTGATGGTCAGGTGAGTTTTGTATGCAAATTTGACTGTAAATTTTCTTTGTATATCAGAATTTAATTATCATTATTATTAGGTGTGTTTGGATTCGTGTTTTGAATGGTTTACTTGATGAGCTTGTAGTAAATACCCCAAGTAACTAGTCAGTAATGTTTGGATAATTAGTCTCATTAAGGGGTGTTTAGATGTGTATTTTGAAACTACGTTTATGGTATTGAATAATGGAAATCTAGATAATCTGATGTAATAGAGCAGAATGTAGAATATAATGTTTGCATCAGCTTCTACTATTTAAAGTTGTCAATTTTCATAAGTAGATGATCAAATGTTTAAGCATTTGACAAATTCTGAGAATTTATGGAATTAAAAGATAAGATTACAAAAGGGACACTTTTTGTAATATATGTGGGTAATTTTGTATTTGATTAAAAATATCACCTTTTTTGGAGCTGAATGATATTTTGATTATTTGAATCGTAATCATATAATCAAGAACAAAATCTATTCACCCATAACATGTAACACTGATCACTACGACTTCAAATCACAATAATTGGCGTATATAATGATAGAAGGTGAATTAAAGTGACATCAAATAGAGAAACTCTGGTGGAATGAGGAGGTTTAAAAATGTTGGAAACATACAGAAGTATAATTAACTAACATAAAAGCTAAAAGTTGTAAAGAAGATAAAAGAAAAGTGAGAAAAAAACCTAATTAAACTATTAAAGCACACAAGGTGATATACAAGATATTAAGGTTGTTGGGTTGTTGCCATATGCCAACAAAAAAAAATTACAGGTTCAAGTGAAACTTGATATTGACCCATAAACCTTTAAACATTGTACAAACTAGAAAATATGATATAATAAACATGTTACGTTTCTCTTTATTATGTGCATATAGTGTTTGTATCAAGTAATGTGATGCCTTATAAAAAATGAAAGAAGTTCCCAAATTGCATTTCAATATGATTGCATACATGTATGATAAGTGGGTAGTTTATAGTTCTTTTTAAAGTTTGATACATGCGCATCTTCCATTTTAAGTCTAACTAATTGTCAATAATATCGCTAACAACCTTCACGGGGTGTTGCAGTGTTAAGACTCAAGAGCTTGAGTCCTTTTACAACAAGTCTCAGATTCGAATCTAGCTTTTACTCTTTTTATTATTATTATTATTTATTATTATCATTATTAATATTATTTTGCCTTAAATCCTTTGAAAACTACCTACCTGGCCCAAGGTTCGTTTTACCTGATCCAATTGGTTAATATGGTATTGGCGGGTCCCGTGGGTTTTCCAATAGCATATTCTTTTGGTAAAAAAAGGTATCTTCGTATTTGATGTTTGTGGACGCATATTTAGTCGGTTAGTATTTGTTTTATTTTATTTTATTTTATTTTATTTTTCAGGTGAGACTTGGTCAGATAGCGGAAAGTGGTGATGTCCAAACGAAAAAATTAGGGCAACATCATGGACGCGTTCACAAGCTTGCAGTCGAGCCCGGAAGTCCTCACATATTTTACAGTTGTGGTGGGGATGGATTAGTTAAACATGTATGTAAATTCCAAAAGGTTAATTACACAAAAAAAACAATATATTTTCTTATTTTTCACCGAAAATTCCTTCAACCTAATTTTGGTGTATTAAAGTGCCTCAACTCTTAAAAATATACACGAAAAAGTCAATAAACTAATTTTTGTATATTGAAGTCCCTAAACTTGTCTAAATGCACATACTTGTAACTTTTTATTCTTTTATTTTTTATTTTTTTAATAATGAATCGTTAACTCCAAAATTGGTCAAGTCTTGATAAGTGACATTCAACATTTTTTTAAAAAGATTTAAAAAGTTTACCATTTTATTTTTTGACCAATTTAAGAGTTAAAAAGTCATTTTTAAAAGTGCATGCAATTTTGCAAGTTTATGTACTTTAATAACAAAAATTAGCTTAATGACTTTTTGTTATATTTTTACAAGTTAGTGGACTTTTGTACTTTACTAAATTAACATTAAGTTTATGGACTTTTTTTTTTAAATATGAAAGTTTAGATCAGTTTTTATTCTATTAACCTAATCTAGTATATAATAACTTTGACCATTATAATGTCAAAGTATTCAAGTATTTTGACAAATTACAATATTAATTCTTACAGCTTTTTTCTTCCATTTTGCAGTTTGATTTGCGAAGCAATTCATCAACAAATCTTTTATGTTGCTCCTCAGAAAACAACGACCATTCTTCCTCAAACAACTTAAGATTAAATTCCATTATAATCAACCCAAGAAACCCTAATTACTTTTCCATAGGCGGTTCTGATAAATATGCGCGCGTATACGACGTTAGAAAACTCCATCATAACCATACTTCAACCAATCAAAACCGACCCGTTAACACATTCTGTCCAAAACATCTACTCAAAACTCATGATATCTCAATAACCGCGATGTCATATTCCAACACAAGCGAGCTTCTTGTTTCCTACAGTGATGAACTCATTTACTTATTTCAAAAGAATACGGGTTTAGAACCCGACCCGTTATCCGTTTCAAAAGTTGATTTGGAAGAACCGAGGATATTTTCAGGGCATAGGAATTCATTGACAGTTAAAGGGGTTAATTTTTTTGGGCCAAATAGTGAGTATGTTATTAGTGGGTCAGATTGTGGTCATATTTTTATTTGGAATAAGAAAAATTGTAAGATTGTTCGTGTAATGAAAGGCGATACGCGTATAGTTAATCAAGTTGAATCTCATCCTAATATTCCGGTTTTTGCTTCTTCTGGATTAGAGAAAAATATAAAGATTTGGGTTCCAATGTCTGATGATACTCTTCCCCTGCCTCATGATTTACAAGAGGTATGATTTATTTTTTTTATTTTATAAAAAAAAAAGTTTATTTAATTAATTAATATTATGAAAAAAACATTGTTATCAGGGTTAATACCATGATAAAACGATATATATATTTTTTTCTGAAAAAGTCCTTTACTTGATTTTGATATATTAAAGTCTCTGAACTTGTAAGATAGATAAACTAATTTTTGTGTGTTTAAAGTTCATAAACTTGTCTAAACTGCAAATATTTTTGGTATTTTTACATAACGAGTAGTTAACTCTTGAGTTGGCTAAATAAGATGATATAATTTTTATTTTTGAAAAAATGTTGAATGCCAGGTTATCACATTTTGACTAATTTAAGAGTCAACAAGTCGTTCTTTTATAATGTTAAATGTCATTTTATCAATTCTTTATTAATTTAAGAATTAACAAGTTATTATTTAAATTTTAATTCACAAGTACCTGCATTTTAAACAATCATACAAGTCTGGGGACTTTATCATACAAAAAAAATACTTGGTGTATTTATGACAAGTTGAGAACTTTTTGTGCAAAAAAAGAAAATATATATATATATATATATATATATTGTTTTTTAATGGTATTAACATTTAGGGGAGGGTTCAAATGAAAACCATCAAAAGTTAAGAAAACCAAGAAAACTACTACAAACCCAAGAATTTTGATCAATTTTTTTTTTTTTCACAATTGTTATTTATAAGGTTAAAAAGATAGTTAACAAAAAAAAATTAAAATAAAAATACGTATGTCTCGTTTTTACATGTATGTACACATATGTAAATCATATGATATACGTACATGTAAGGTACAAATTACATATATGTAAAATGCAATCTACATATATTTATTTATTTTTTTTGTTTGTTTTTTTACATTTTTAACCTTATAACTACAATCCATGAAATTTTTATTTTTTTTAAATATCGGTTGATAGTATTTTTCACGGTTTTTACAACTTTTAGTGGTTTTCATTTGATCCCCATCCTTAACATTTATTACTACAATCATAATCTAAATCTAAATCTTTGAATAAAACAGATTATGGAATCTAACAAACGAGGCAGAGACGATCATTCGCGTGTCACACTTACTCCTGATGTCATCATGCATGTTTTGAGGCTTCACAGAAGACAAGCAATGGCGTATATTGAAAGAAGAGATAATAGAGATGATCTTGCAAGTGATGATGAAGATGATCAAACTGATGATTATGTCTTAGTAGATGAGAATTCAACCGAGTGTAGTATTGTTTAATATTATAATAATAATTATTTTTTAAATGTTTGCGGGTTTGGGAACACAAGTATGCTTGATATGTTAACTAAAAAGTGATGTAATTTTTTGTATGTATAGTGAGTGATCTACAAAGTTGAAACTGGTTGATTTATGTACATTTTGTAACTTGTTTATAAGGAAATATAAGCCGGTTGTGTTTTACAATGATTGCTAGGTGAAACTAAACGGGCATAAACAGTTTGGTTAGGCGGGTTCGAGTCAGAAGTGCTAATATGTGTTGGGGGTTGTGGTAACTGTTAAACATGAACTGATACTGTTAAAGCTTGTAAATTTGAAGGACCCAAATTGCAGTTTGCTCTATTTGTAAGTATATTTTGTTACATAAATAATTTTTTAACAGCAAATATTTTCCAACACTTTTTTTTGTTATCGGACTTGAACACACAACCCAATTTTTAGGGAGATCACCATTATACCATTGTACAAATACTCTTTCGTATTCGTAGGTTGGTTAGGTTAAATTTGACATGAATTTGATAATTTGGCATAAGGCTAGATTTGTGTCATGAACTTTCACATGACATCAGTTTTCTTGGGTTGGCATACACATAATATGTTTAATTCGGTATTATTTAATGTTATTATATATTGATACTCAAGTTTTAAATATAGAAAGAAAAATTCCCATTACGATGGTTTTGCTCGTCTATGTTTTTAGCTTTAGGTACTCAGTATATTGAGTTAATTGCAGTTTTCATTCTTTTGGTTTGCCTCAATCATCAAGTTCAATCCAATATTTCAAAATTTAATCACTTTCACTCCACTTGACTAACACCATTTACTTTTTTGTGAAGCTTTTTTCAAAGTGACCAATTTACCCTTATACAAATAGTTTGTGTTAGTTATACTTTCACTCCACTCTCATTATATACTTTAATTATTTAAAACATCAATATATATTAAACACATAAACAGTTAAATACTACTTAAATGTATTTTTAATATCTTGAACATAATTGGAAAAATTATTTTAAACACAAATACATACTAGAATATATTTATATAAACATGACACATTAAACATTAATAAACATATATACTTAATATTTACGACACTGAACCTATATACTTTAGTTTTAGAGATTATTTACTTGATATTTTCATATTTTTCTCGAGCTATAATTTTTATAACGACAAATTTTCTATAACGACTATATTTTTATAACGGCTTCTTTTTGTAAGCGCCATTTAGAACTCACACTATATATAAATAAGTGCGATAGTCATTTCTCAACCATTAAAATATGAAATATATCAAGCATACTAGACAATAACTTCTTCACTCCAAAATCACTTTCAAATAAAGTGCTGAAACCCCCATCTGATTGCTAACTCTTGTTTTTTTATAAGGTTTTATTTATGTATTCATTTTTTTATTTAAGAAATAATTAAATTAAATAAATCATTGTAAATCATTAAGTAATTACATAAAAATAAAGAACTTAAAAAAACGTGCCAATGTGATTTTATAGAAAAAAAAAAAAGAATCTAAATATTTCGTTAGAATGCTTACGGAAAAAATAGAATTATATAGAAATATCATCTAAAAAATATTAAAGTTATCTAGAGGCTAGTGTTGTTAAAAGATGGTTATGATAGAATAGAGTTTTTTGGTGAAAAGGATAGGAAGACTTTTAAGCCACTGATTTAGATATTGTACGGTTAAGATTAATTGGTCCTCATATTGAAATAAAAAAGGACGTGAAAAAAGACTAAAAGGGTATAAACGGAAAACTCCATGTATTGACTTTCCTGAGAATTAATTAAACTTCCACCAAGTTTTATAAATTAAATAACTTTTAGATACTTTAATATTTTTTTAAAAAAATTACACCATAAAATCAAAAATTTAATTCTTTAATTAGAGTATTGTATTGATAGGGTTTTTTTTCGATTTTTTGATGTGATACGTATTTTTTAGTCTTGGTCCGTCATTTTTATCCAGTTTATATGAGATTATGTAAGCCTAAAGTACCAGTCTGTTTTTTTTATAAAGGCAGTCCGTATTTCTAACCTTTCGGTCCGTATTTTTTAAGCTTTGATCCGTTTTATTATTACTCAGTTTTTTTTTGTGAATATATACGTTTCAAGCATCAGTCCCGTTTTTCAAAACAGCAGTCCGTATTTTTTACTCCACCAGTCCGTATTTTTATAGTCACAATCCGTATTTTTTACCCAGTTGGGTTGGTGAATATATAAAAAAATTTGGGTGCGAGATTTTTTTGACGTTCTTACCATTTATCAGATGACACGTGGCACGTTCTTGTTCCTTCCTACGCTTCTCATGGTTTTTCTCCTTTGTACGTTAACCGTCCCCAGTGTTGTTAATATTAAAAATATATTTATTTGTTTTTATGTTAAATATATATTGATGGTTTAAATAATAATAGTATATAAATGAGAGTGGAGTGAAAGTGTAACCAAGTAAACTATATTTTTACAAAGGGTAATTTAGTCACTTTCCAAAAAACTTAACAATAAAGTAAATGGTGATAGTCAAGTGGAGTGAAACTGATAAAAATTTAAAACCTTTGGATTGTAAATACAATTTTTAAACTATTGGATTGAACATGATCATTAGGACAAACCACAGGAGGAAAACTGTAATTAACTCCAGTATATTTTTTTATTCAGGTTAGACATAAAAACAATTCTTACAAAAATAACTATTAGCATAAAAGAGTCAACCCGGTAAATCCAACATGTTAATCCTAGTATGACATGTTTAGCTAAATGTATTTTTTGGCTCGACCCAGTTTTTATCAAAACATTTTTAAGTAAACCCAAATCATCACCAAGTAATTAGGCCTTGCAAAATAGGTCTAATTAATTTTATGGTAAACATGCTAGACACGGCATGACTAATATACCAACTAAAAATGAACACGAGAAGCTTAACTAGTCTTTATCATTTTCTTCAAACACAAACATGGCTATTTTATAAACATCTTACAAGACAAGACCTATTTATCACAATTAGTATTACATATTTATTTAGTAACACGATCAATTGACACGATTAACCAATAACAAGATAGAATAAACGTCACCAAATATTACAATTTATAAAAATAAAGTCCTTCTAAAACAATTCATAATATATTCGAAAGAGAAGCATGTAGGAATATAGATGATGCGGATTGGGTTGCACACAAATTTGTTGACTTATATATAACATAAACATGTGTAATGTAGTTAACTAGAACTTTTGATTTCATGTCTAGTTCCTTACAGAAAAATAGAAGAGGTGGAGTTATGGAAGATAAGGAATGATGCAATGTTCAGTTGGTCAAGACTGTCATGTAGATTAGTTAAAGACGTCAATAGATCCGGTTTTCCTTGGATAAAAATCAGCAAAAATGGCTAGTTCGGATTGAGATGAGTGCAGTGGCGGGCCCAAGAATTTTTTTTTATGGGGCGAGAATTTTTTAGGTTCATTTGAGTATCGCTATATAATAACTTTTTTTTCTCTTCTGTTATGCGTGATTTGAGTCAGGTCGGCTCATGTTAGAAAAAGACGATCAAACTTTCATAAACAAAGACAAAGGTATAATGGGTTGGTGTTGGACTTGATTTTACTTAATAAAGCCATTATGAAACTAGTTCAATTGGTAGAGGATCTAGCCTTTTAGTTGCAGCTCATGGGTTCTAATTCTATGCATGGTGTTGCTTAGTTTTGAGAGTAACTTAAAAGTAGAAATAATGTAATTTTTCATTAAAAAATGATTTTATTTATTAAAATTAATAATAAACTTGATTAATATTAACTAATATTAAGTTTGGTTAGATTATTAAAATGGAAAATATCACACAAATGTAATCAAGTTTGTCAACTATTTCAATTAAGTTACTCAAGTTTTTTTGTCTCTTTAAATTCACTCAACTTTCATTTGATGTTACAATCATATGTAATATTTTTTTAAAATTTTTAAATTTTCTAAAATTGATTTAACAAAATGAAACATATATGAATCTTTGTTTAAAATAAGTGAAAATGTTTTCCAGTCTACTTGAATTTTGAGTCAAGTACGAAAGAAAAACTTCATGGAACAACAATAAAGTTTAATAATTGTAAAATTTAATCAAAATTTTGGATAAATATTTGGGAAAATGTCATATAAATATAATCAACGTTTAGATTTGTTCTAGTTTATTCACTCATATATGTTTTGTTGCCTCAATCAATTACAAAAAAATTAAACACTTTTAAAATTATTACATAAAATTGAAACATTTGGTGAAAGTGAGTGACTTTAGAGTACAAAAAAAAAACTTTGAGTGAATTAATTGAAACAATTGAAAAACTTAGTTACATTTCTAATTGTAGACTTAAGCTTAATTTAAATTGGATTTATAATATAAGTTGGGCCTTTTCAACTTAGATTTGTAACTACCATTAATTTCTTTTATAAAGTGCAGTCAGTGGCGGATATAAGAAATTTTTGTAGGGGGTTCACAAAATGGGCTAGTAAAAAAATGGTCGGGTCAAAATACAACAATAGCGACAAAAAAAAAAAAGTTAAATATAACTCAAAAACACCTTTCATTGAATATCATAAAAAACATTCGCTTACAACTGTCCTTTACGTGTTTTCATCTTTTTTAAAACGGTCAATTACATCTTCATTAGTAACATTGGCAAGTTCATCTATTTCTACCCACTAATCACACAAGCATTCAAGAACTCTATAACCTATAGGATTACGTAAACTTGATTTTACACGTTTGTTTGCTGAAAACTAATATACAAGTAAATCTATAATAAACAAATAATACTATAAAGATTGATTCACATTCACAAACCTTGAAATAAAGCGAATATAGCTACAACATTTTGGCAATAGAAGAAGCTGGAGGTGGCATGGCCATCGGAAAGGCCTCGTAAACGGCAGATAAGGATTAGGTTTTATTAAAGTCAAAGTTTAGGTTTTTTATTATCTTATATGCACTATGTGTGTTAGGCGATTAACAGTGTTTATATATATTTACTAGTTTTATCAGTTTCTTTATAACTTTCTACTCACAACCACTGTTATACTATCTTTATAATACGAAGATTTTACTCACATAAATTATATAACAAAATATGAATGCTCTTGGCTAAGTTGTACAAACCCCTGTATAAGTGGAGTTCTTTCTCTTTGAGTTAATCAATTTCCTATGTAACTTCGCTTGTAATTTTGGTGTACTCCATTGGCAGCCTCTTGCAAATTCGTGTTTTGGTGATCAATAAAATATCCTCTGACCTTAAAAAAATATAAGAGAAAAAAAAAATGTAATTTTCGTTTTAGAATAAAGAAATTATCACACAAAAAATGATGAGGAAGATAAAATGATTTAATTGTCAGTTGTGTTACTTGCTTCTGCAGACTAATCATTAATTTGCAGACAACATTTAAGTACCCCTCCATCCCCAGTCCTATAAACCATCATTTTTAACGTATACAATTTTGTTTCCTTTTTCAAGTGTATTTTGATATTATAAAAATAAAATTTGACTTTGTACGAAAATATAATAACATATACGCATGACTATAATAGAACTCCTATAAATAAAAAAATTTATTAAGGTTAATGTGATTTTCTCATATTTCAATTATGATGTTTAGGATTGAGAAATTATATTTTTAATTTAATAGTTTACATGAATGTAATACATTTGGTTCTTAAAGTAGATATCAGTTAAGTTTTTTATTAAATACTTTTATATTAACTAAAATACCCTTAATTTTTTTTTAAATATTAAATTTTCAATCTTATATATGAACTCATCTAAATTTTTTGATACACTATTAGTTCGCCTAATTTTTTCCTTCTCTCAAACTTCACAAAAGAGAATCCGATCATCTTATCCGGCAAAGGAGGTAATTCCGGCATTCATGCCCACCTTTCATTAAAACAAAGAGATGGAGTGAGTTTATAATAGGTAACAAGGAAAAACAAAGAGAGGAAGTGATTTGACATCGTCACCTCTCCTATCCTTCAATTTGGAGACTATTACCATCGCACCCCACACCATCGTTTCTTGCCACCGTGAACCACTATCGTAGGCACCACTGGCCAGTTCTTGCTTCCCGTCTCCTAAATTTCCGAAGAAAATTCTGATTTGAACTACTAGAGATATAGAGTTAGACCGACTTATATTGTTGTTTGAAAAACAAGATAGAGAGATCTGGTCGGAAATGGAGACGAGTGTTTGAATCCGCTTACTAATCAATCTACTTCTACGATTTGGAGGTTTGGTTAAGGCACATGGGTTGCCAGGGGTGCTACGATTATGGTATTTGGAATGAGTTCTTATATAAATATTAAAATTTTATTTTTTTACAAGATAAGAGTATTTTAGTAAATCTAAAAATATTTAACAAAAAACTTAACTAACATCCACTATGGGCGAGTTCGGGGCTGTTGAGTGGGCTGAAAGGATGAAGAAGTGGGCTGTTGGGTTGGTGAGGAAGTTTGTGGAGCAGGTGAAGTGGGCTGTTGAGTTGGTGATGTAGGCTGATGGATTGGTGAGGAAGCCTGCGGAGCAGGAGAAGTAGGCTGTTGTGTTGGAGAAATCGGCTGTTGGGCCTGAGAAGCCAGAGAGATAGGGTGATTAGTTGGAGGAGAAGGTTAGGAGGCTGGAACCGGAGTAGGAAAAGTAGAGAAATAAGAATCAGGTAAGGGAGTGGGGTTAGGTGAGACGACATGGGTGAAGGGGAAGATTTGTTCATTGAATCGAACGTCACGTGCAATGTACACGCGATTGGGATCCAATTCTAGACAAAGATACCCATCATGAACAGGACTATATAAGAGAAAAACGCAAGGGGTAGATCGAAAATCCAATTTATGATGGTTATAGGGCCGTAAGTAGGGGAAACATTGACACCCAAAGACTCGAAGGAACGAATAATTTGGGGGTCATTTGAAAATATGTTCAAAAGGGGATTTGTTGTAAGATGTTTTGGTGGGCATGCAATTTATTAAATAACCTGTCGTTTCCAATGCAAAATTCCAAAAACGTTGAGGGGTGTTTGAGTGAGAAAGAATTGCAAGACCCGTTTCAACAACGTGAAGATGGCGACGCTCAATGTCACACCCTGGCCGGCGGCGGAATCACCGGCCGTGACCTCAATGATTGTTCACAAGCTCAATGGTTAACTATTAATAAATTTCATAGATTAAAATTACCAAATTACATTGTCTTACAAAATAAATAAACTG
>WOUH02000017.1:5013838-5042792 GCA_009936405.2 Stevia rebaudiana | reverse complement strand
CTCTACTTAGCACCACTTGATCTGAGCACCGCAAGGGACTACACTCACAGCGTTAAGCCTTCCCGCATGGTACTAAGTTTCATCAGTGCCGGGTACCTCAAGGCCGCCCGGAGTGGGATTCGAACTCGAGACCTCCCATAGAAAAGCCCCAAGCCTTATCCAACCCAGCTAGACACCCGTTGGTAACGAATTGCATGTGATTTACTCATTTTGAGTAAACAAGTAGTGAGATGCACGAGCAAATTAGAATAGTAACTGATGTAACAAATTAGTCAAGGTTACAACAAATAGTGTACCCATAGAGAAAATCTCATATTAAATTAGCAACTCAGTTCAACTAAGTAAGTAATTTATTAAGCTAATGTAAATAGCTAAATTATAATATATTAAGTATATGAAAATTCAAATATATTTAAATCTCACGTTCCGGTCCGGTTTATACGAACGGTTTTTGGCATAAACCGTCACTACGGTATGTGAAACCAGCCCACTGAAAGTAACTACAAAAAACCGACCACGAAACCAAACCGATGACCGGTTTCGTAGTTTGAAATTGAACTATAAACACCTCTACACGGGTTACATAATGAGTATTTAAAATTTTATCATTTAATCATTGCACATATATATTAAGTTAGTATGTTGTGAACACTAAAAAAAATGTTTAACAATTTTATAATTATAAATTAGACTAAATTACAAATTTCAACCTTTATGTTTATTAATAATCACAAATTTCAACCTTTAACTTTATTAAGTACACTAGACAACCTTTAGTTAAATTAGTTGATTCAAATGTCAACCTTTAAACTAACTTCAGTTAGTTTTCCCTGTTAATCATTACTATAGGGTTTATTTTATCCAAAGTTAAACTTAGGGGGGATTTTCGTGTTCAACGCGATTGTTAAAACTTCTTTTCGTGTTTCCCGATTCGTTCGTGCCCGTTTCGCGCATGGTTTTTGCCGACGTTCACGATTTTGCTTTTCCTATTTGACCTCATTGGTTTCACCTCCTGGAGATGTGTTGAGATATCGGATATATGATACGTTTCACCATTTTATGTGTATCTTTCGTATCGTCGCTCGTATCAGAATTTCGTTTACACTCAAAAGATTCGAAATACGTATTAGAATATGATAAAAGTATTTATATCATATAAATAACGAATTAAACGTAACCTTAAATCCTTAATATCGTGCCTGAAACGGAGCCCGAACGAAACGGAAAACGCAAAAAAGAAGTTTTAACAGTCGCGCTGAACACGAAAACCCCCTTAAGTTTAACTTTTGAGAAAACAAACCCTATAGTATTGATTAACTGGGAAAACTAACTGAAGTTAGTATAAAGGTTGAGATTTGAATCAACTAATTTAATTAAAGGTTATCTAGTGTACTTAATGAAGTTAAATATTGAAATTTGTAATTATTAATAAACATAAAAGTTGAAATTTGTAATTTAGTCTATAAAGAATGAGATGTAAATACTCTAGGTTACTTATTTAGGAAATCACGGAAATTGAGAAAAAACGTATGAGCATTAGAAATTCCATTCAACATCAATTCAATTTATGATAATCGTTTTATGTGAGTAAAGGGATTCTATGTCCAGGTATGTTTATTTATGCCCTTCATTTGTCTTTCGATTTCAATCTAGCTCGCCCCTTTCTGCAGGTTTCAATATAGAAGGTTTCAGTTGATTTTTTATATTGAATCAATGAATCTTAAAATCAATTGAAACCTTATCTTTTATATCTTTGTGGGTACGTTGGCCAATCTTATAGGTAATGCTGTAATCACAATTGATTTGGATACTGGATTTAAAGATTCGATTTATGAAAAACTTTGTTAGACGTTTACTGCATTCTGCATGTATGAAGCTGGTCACCATTTAAGGGTTCATTTACCTATCTATAATCTATATTGCATCTTAATATGTACACGAACAAGTAGATATCAACTACTTTAATAAGTTAGTATCTTGACGGGTAATTTGATGTTATGAAACATAATCTGAAATTGGAATTTATAACTAATTAATTGTAGATTATTGTTGAAAATGTAAATCAATATATGGCTAAACAAATGATCCAGACCCCTGATTCAAGGTATGTTTTAGTTTGTTGATGATAGTGAAAAAATTTTGTGGAATTAAGAGGTGAAAAGATAGCGATCTTAGATGACTTGTGAGTTTCTTGTATAAGAGGACACAAAGTGAGTCACGGGGAGGGAATTGAATGGAACTGAATACAGATCTAAGATCACTTGGGAGTTTCTTGTATAAGAGGACACAGAGTGGGTTTCGGGGAGGGAATTGAATGGAACTGAATAGAGATCTTAGATGACTTGGGAGTTTCTTGTATAAGAGGACACAGAGTGGGTCTCGGGGAGGGATTTGAATGGAATTGGAAATATTTGGAATTTACATTTCATTGCTAGATGTGTTTGGTTTGGCTATGAGAAGGATTATTAATTGAAATAAATTCCAACCAAATCTCACTCTTGATGGAATTCAAAATTCTCCCATGTTTAAAAGGATTTCGTAAAAATGTTTTAAAGACCCACCACTAACCACCCCCTACTACCGCACTGACTGACACCGACACTGCCACCAGCTGCCCATCGTTGCCACATGCCTGTCTCCGCCGACCGCTGCCACCACTTGCCACCCACCACTAACCGCCGCCATCAACCACTGACTGTCACCGCCACCTGCTTCCGTTTTCCGACCGTCGCCGCTACTCACCACTGACTGCCACCGCTTATGGCCATTGTCATCGCCTACAAGCTGCCACCTCCCACCACTGGCCACGTGTTGCCACTTCCCGACACGTGCCGCAACTACCTCGTTGTCACCTACCGCCGCCGCCATTCACCATCGACCGTCAAAGACATCATCCCCCAATTATTTATTGCATTCCAGTTTCATAACAAATACAACCAATCAAGTACAGTTCTGTAACATCTCAATCCCTTGTAATCTCCATTATTGTCCGTTTTGCCCTGCTAGGAGCTCACATATTTGTTTTTGTTTGCCCGATGAAAATTTCCCAAGGGTACACCCATCTTGTACTACTCTAACTTGAGCATGCTTAATTATGAAGTTTTTAATTATTCACACCCAACTAAGCCCAAAACGAACCGGTGATTTAAGAGACAAGACATTACTTATGAACTAGGAAAATCTCTCTAAAGGCACATGATTGATATTAAACAAGAACACGAGATATAGATGAACTCTTATTATTGCAATTAAGAAAATTAACTCAAAAACTCTATTACAATAAACCCTCATTATACTCATAAGCCTAGACTTAATCATGTTTATATAGGCAAGACCTTACTTGGTCAGCAAGTCACCTAAAATACTAATAACCCCTTAAACCTAAAACCTACATGTTTTTAGAGTTACACGGGACGAACCTTTTGACCAACGTGTGATAAGCCCCTACTCGGGAATTAAGCCCAATAATCCGATCATAGCTTTACCGACTTGAATCTTGAAGCGACAATATAGGAACGTAGAACCGAACCGATATTAACATATGGATTAAACAGATCTTGTTTAGCGGGTCGGTTCTACGAGTTTCATGGATCAAACCATGAAATGCACACCCCTACACAAAATTCACACACATTAACTCATACTATATACACAACTATTCGTAAAACTGGTTCATAAATTATACCGAAACCAGACCATAACTGTTTAGGACTGACTTAGTTAATTGAGAACCACATCGATATTAATTTATGAGTCAGACCTAATAGATTTAGCGGGCCGATTCCTTAGGTTTCGCAAGTTGATATACACGCACATACTATTCTTCTAACTAGTTTCATGGATAATACTAGAACTAGACTGCAATCATTTAATATTAACTTAGTGAACTGATAACCAGATTAATATTAAGAGACAGGCTGAACCAAACTAGTTTTGCAAAAGTTAATTCCACAAGTTTCTTGAGTCGACCCGCCAATATACACTCCTAACCAACCCGATCGAGTATGCTTCAATCCTTTGTATTAGGTGTTTCATGTGACTATGATTTTGACTTTTTTTTTTCAATCTATTGTTGGTTTGATAGAAACCAAACAAGTGGGCCCAACACATAGTACACACTACACACCTCTGTAATGTAAAAAAATGCGAATGTTCTTAAACAAGTGAGCCCCTCAACCAACCCGCGTAATGTAAAAAAAAATGTCGTTTTATATACCCAGATACCCCTAACCGAAAATCCGGATACACCGTATGTTCTGAAAAAGAATGTCAAAAACTGACTCTTTCAGGCCAGGGTTTTCGGAGCTGCATTCGTGTCCGCGGGTCGTGCGAGCGACGTATTAGTTTAAATAAAGTTGGATTCGAAACCCGTTTTTGCATCCCCCTGTGCTGGCGCACGAGGGTAGGACCTATGGTAAAACCCATCACAAGACCTTGAAACACATTATGCGGTTTATCCTTATAAACCAACCATTTTTAAGTGTTTTTATATATTATCGCATCGCGTACGAAAAGCGGAGGTCTTTATCGTCTCACGGCTCACGCCTTGGTTTTTGACGTTGTATGTGATAAAGAAAATTTCGAATACCCTTTGGCTTTTACCCAAAGTTCTAGATCCGTTATATATTATTAATGTACAAAACACAATTGGTATTCACGGGTTTCACTTTTTCAAGTAAGTCAATAGGCTCCTGTAGTGTGTTATGTATGTCCTTTGGATCTTTAAAGTCTTTTTAATTATGAGCGACTTTTCCGCGAGGGCACAATTTTACCAACTTTACATATTACACCTGCTAGTTTTGCGTAATCACATACTGACCCCTTTGAGCTTCAAATACTACAAGGCAGTCAACAGACTAATATTTTTAAAAGGTAAATTGGATTTTAATAATCTCAATTTTGACCCATTGACTTGTAATAATCCTAACTTAGGAAATTATTACCAACAGTCCAAACTTTTATATCATTTACTTGTGGCAGTCCTTAACTAACGGAAACTAATTCCGTTAACTTACTACTGACGTGGCATACTGACGTGGCATGCTGACATGGCAAGGTTTTCCGACGTGGCATGCTGACATGGCAAGATTTTCCGACGTGGTATGTTGACATGGCAAGATTTAATGACATGACACAAATTTGCTGACGTGGCGGTGTGCCACGTCAGCAGTATGCTAACAGAGTTAACTTCCGTTAGTTAGTTAGAGACTGCCACAAGTAAATGATATAAAAGTTTGGACTCTTAGTAACAATTTCCTGAGTTGGGATTATTACAAGCCAATGGGTTAAAGTTGGGATTATTAAAATCCAATTTGCCTTTTTAAAACAAAAATTAGCTATAAAACATTAAATCAAGTTAAAATTCTATTATATATATATATTTTTTTTATAATGATTGAAATTGCACTGCAAATTGAATAGCATCCACCAGACTTAGGATGATAAAAGAACCTCAACATGATGGAAAAAATCTAAAACCTGAAACAATCAAGGTAAGCATTCGGTCTATAAGACAAAATATATGATTAATTTTAAAAACATTTCCTTGTCTGGGATGAGTTTAGTATTAAGTGATACCCACATAAATAACTAAGCCCACCCAGCTTATCCAAATTCCAATGGATTGTGATACCCTTATGACTAAATCTAAATAAAGAAAATGGCAAACCTGATGCTATAGATAACTCTCGTGTTTATGAAGGGTTTGAGGATGAGTTGAATCGTCTCGCGATCACTATACGCAGTCTTACTCCTACTTTATGCAAGAGACTGTTTCCATCGTTTAAACTCGTAACCTAAACTTACTAGTTGCTCCAACTCGTGTCTAAAAACGTATCAAACTTTATGAGAATTATCAAAACCTGTTTCAACCCGTTAACATCATAGTCAAACTTTATATTATAGAAGTAGGTGGACCAACTTGAAACTTTTTCAATTACTCTAATTATTATCATATTATGAGTTTATGACGACTCGAGAATCATTTTCCCATCTAGCTACAATCAGATTCCTCTGCTTTTGCTACACTCTGACATAAAATTTTGGCAAGCTTCCAGATCGTTCATCTATGGTTGCTGCTCTGTTAAAGGTAACTGTAAGCAAATGTATTTACTGTTGATGTCTGTTTATCTGCTTTGATTTTCTGAATGATGAAAAGTATGTGTAAGTTTTAAGTTTTTGATCTTATGATAATTTATTCGACTGAAGTAGCAATCACGAATTTTGGATAAATCGGTGATGTTTCAATGTTCATTTTTCTCTGTTTTCGACTTCGTGATCGCGTTACCTTTAGGTTATGGTGGATGTTGACATTTTTTGGATTGTGTAAGCGGATTAGGTAAGTATTGAGGTGTAATTTGTTTTTCTAGGGTTTTTATTTGGGGTTGTATTATGAATTTTACTTTGTGCTATTAAAATTCGTGTTGATTGTTGCAAATCTGCGGATCATTGTTGTTCTGCCTGCAATGTTTGTTTAGCAACTTCTTTGGAAGTATTCAAATTTCAAACCTCATGTTTATGAAGTCAAAATTTGCAAGTTTGCCACTTAAATTTAAGTTTTCTTTGTTTGTTTTTATCTTTTTCACATTTGGTTTTATATAAAGCTAATTTTTTACTGTGCATTTAGCAACACCTTGCATCTCGGCTTTTGAGATCTAAATGTGTTTTCCTCAACCAAGTTGAGATAGAATAGCTTAATTTAACACATTGATCAATTGTGAACATGGATGAAGCTTGTGAAACTGTGTATAGTGCTTTTTTTAAGATCTCTTATAGTCAAATTTCTTATATTCATTCAACTATATTCGGAAGTGGCGTCGTGGCGACCAAATAGAATGACGACGGACCTTGTTTATTCTCTTGCTATATTGCTATCATTAATCATTTTTAGTTCTTTTACAACTTTAGATGTAGTTTTCATGTGGAAGATTAGTGTAGCACTGTAGGTATTCTTATTATTCATTATAAGTTATTCTGATATAACCAATTGGTAATCTTGCAGTGGTGTTAGATCCTTGTGTTTCAATCACCAATTATTCAACTGAATTTCCACAATGGGTCATGAACTTAAATATTTATTGGAAACCAAGAGATTCGTGTGGCTTGTAGCAGTGGTATTTGCTTTGTTTGTGATGTTTCAGTATTTTGAATTTCCAAATGGTGATAGTGCATCATCCTTATTTTCTGCCCACAAAATAGTTGGAAATACCACCAATTTTCATGCTTCAACTACCAGTAATATCAGTAATTTGCATAATAATATATCAGATGCTTCAAATCCTACACCTGCAACTGTTTTACCACCAAATTCACCTGATTTAACTCACCCTACACCAGTAATTACACCGAGTAATTCTACAATACCTTTAGCTCCCAAGACATTTAAACCAGATAGAGATGAATCAAAATCTGTCAAAGATAATAAAGAATTACCAAAATATCCTGTACAATCAGAAAATAAATCATCTGTTGTAGAAGTTGGTCTGATGAAGGATGTGGTGACAATATCAGAAATGCATGATATGTTGGCACGTATTCGAGCTTCATCGCGTTCAATGGTATGCAACGATTGAAACTTTTTCTCTTAAATTTCCAATTTTGGGCATGTGAAGTTGTTTTAGTCAAAGTTAGTTTTAGTTACTGGTTATATGCTTGCTTTCTTTTCTCTCCTTTTTATTGATTTTTATTTTTTTTATAGAAACCACGATGGTCTTTAGCAGTTGATCAGGAGTTACTAGACGCAAAACTTCAGATTGAAAACGCTCGTGTCAATGAATATGATCCTACACTTAATCCTTCCCTTTATGTTAATGTTTCAAGATTTAAGAGGTAAATACATTTTTTTAACGATTTATGAAATTAAACTTTGTTGCCAATGCTGGAAACCTCAATTTTAGGTGCCGATTAATCAGCAGTCGGCTGGAAACTGACGCGATTTCACAAAATTGGTGGTATCATTCGGTAGTCAGCCAAATCGGGCAAAAACCGGGCTATTCGGGCAAAATTTTGTCTAAACGGGGCAAATCGTTCTAGTTGGTCAAAGGTTGACTTTTTTGGGTTTAACGGCTTTTTTGGCTCTCCTCGGTCAAAATTGGTCAAAATCTTTTAAGTATTTGAAAAACTATACTTATTTTGAAAAATCATATTTAGAATTTTGTATATATATATATATAATTTGAAAATTTATTTATAAATATTCTTATTCGATTAATCTTGATTAATCTCTAGTCGGTACCCAATTGCCTGACTAATGATTTTTACAACACTAATTGTTTCACATGCATTCTTAATATTTGCTTATTATTTATGAATAAAAACAATTACAGGAGCTATGAATTAATGGAAAAGATTTTGAAGGTATACATATACAAAGAAGGAGAAAAACCAATATTTCACCAGCCACAAGCAGTACAAAAAGGAATATATGCATCTGAAGGATGGTTCATGAAAATTATGAAATCAAGCCAACATTTTGTCACAAAAAATCCAAAACAAGCCCATTTATTTTACATCCCGTTTAGCTCTCGGATGTTGGAAGAAAAACTATACGTTCCCGATTCTCACACTCACAAAAAGATGATTCAATACTTGAAGAACTATCTTGACTTAATTTCTGAAAAATACAATTTCTGGAATCGAACCGCTGGATCTGATCATTTCTTTGTTGCTTGTCATGATTGGGTAAGCTTTAAAATCCTCAATCTGATTTTTATAACTTTATTTAAAGGTACACAAACAAGCCTGGGCCTGTAAAGCCCAAAAAAGCCCAAAAGAGTCAGGTTATTATTAAGGGTTTGAATTATGTTATTTCTGAATCAGTGTTTGATGAAATACAAAAAAAAAAAGAAAAAAAAAAGCAGGACCATGCTTAATGGGCCTGCATAGGCCCAACAGGCCCAAAAAAGCCCAAAAGAGTCAGGTTATTATTAAGGATTTGAATTATGTTATTTCTGAATCAGTGTTTGATAAAATACCAAAACAAAAAGAAAAAAAAAAAGCAGGACCATGCTTAGTGGGCTTGCATAGGCCCAACAGGCCCAATTAAGGCTGAGATTAAGGAGACGACTCTTTTTCTGCTCATTCTAGAACCAGGCTTTTTTTTGGTTTTGTGCATATTCTTGTCCATTAATCATTTCCAATTTCTATTGAATGTAACATTTTTATAAAATTTTGTTCTTATATATTTCCATTTTATATTTTCAGACACCATCTATAACAAAGAAATACATGGATACTTGCATACGTGCTATGTGCAACTCAGATGTCAAAAAAGAAGGATTTAACTTGGGAAAAGACGTTTCTTTACCCGAAACACTCGTTAGTTCACCTAAAAACCCGTTACGAGAATTTGGCGGGAAACCCGCATCCCAACGCTCGACACTCGCGTTCTTTGCGGGTCGAATGCACGGTAACGTTCGCCCAATTCTTTTACAACACTGGGAAAACAAAGACCCTGAAATGAAAATATTTGGAAAGCTACCAAAATCAAAACACAACAAAAACTATATTCAATACATGAAAAATAGCAAGTATTGTATATGTGCTAAAGGTTATGAAGTCAACAGTCCTAGAGTTGTCGAGGCTATTTTCTACGAGTGCGTGCCCGTTATTATATCCGACAATTTTGTCCCTCCGTTTTTTGAGGTTTTGAATTGGGAGTCGTTTGCGGTTTTCGTGAAGGAGAAAGATATCCCGAATTTGAAGAATATTCTCGTCTCGATTCCGGAAACGCGGTATTTGGTGATGCAGGAGAGGGTTAAAAAGGTACAACAACATTTTTTTTGGCATGTTAGCCCCATTAAGTATGATATCTTTCATATGATATTACATTCAATATGGTATAACAGAGTCTTTAGAATAAATCCCACATAATTCGTGTGTGTGTTATATGGTCCAGTAAATACTAAACAGAAAAAAATATGTTTAATTTATTTATTTATTTATTTGTACTATTGAAAGGGATGGATTTTGGGGGTTTGTTATTGCAGTGAGTCAATTATTTCTGACACATTTGTTCCTCATTAGATTTGGATAGCAATATAATGTTGCAGGAACATTTCTGAGTGAATTTGCGATGAAAGTGACTTAACAGATAGTACTGTTGACTTCCATGCAAAAGAAAGTTTTTAACTTTTACCCATTACATTATTTCCACATGAAAAGTTCTAGAAATGTTATTGCTCCATATTCAACATTTGTTTTTCATTTCCCTTTATATTTAAAAAAATATATTAGCGTGATAACATTTCTTACAAGATAACTGCTCATGAAACTATTAAGTCCAAGAATAATGGTGTAGTCAACGAGCTTAATAGTCTCCATACAAAATAAATAAATTAACATTTAAACCTCTGAAGGTCACATAGCCACATGCTATATGACATGATAATATCCCCATGACCGATATATATATGTATATATCAATGTACCTTCCCTATACTAATATACTATTTATAAAAACAAAGTCTTCCAAACATTAATGTGAGGTTCATTTATGGTTTACCTCAATTTGGAAAGTAATGCTTGCATTCATTATTGTGAAGTTCTTTAACCTGAATTTAATTGTTCATGGCTTCAATTACCAAAGTGATTTTAGTCAGCTTCGAATGTTTCATATTTCAATTGTGTATAAATTTCATTATTGTGTTAAGAAGTCAACTTGACCCATTATATGCTTCGTTATGCATTGTTGGTTGTAATTTATCTAATCATTCTTTTCACTACAACACCCCGTTTTGTGGTGCGCATATGTGTTAGCTCTTAAGGAGCAAAAGTAAAATTGCACTAATTTTAACATGATTTTACTTATTTTTGTGAAAATAACGTTAAAAGCGTTGGGTTGATCAGTCATCGTGAGCTGGGTCTCATTAGAAGTAGCATCTCTATTCCTACGGAAGAGAGGTAAGGCTGTTTACATCTCACCCTCTTTAGACCCTATTTTTAGGTGAGATAATGAGTACGATGATAATGATGATCATCATTCTTTCACTACACTTCCCAATTTATGATGTTCTGGCTCTATTGTTAGCATCTATTCAAGTATGTTCAAGAACATAAAAGTAGTTTTAAGTTTAGATTTGCAATTCCAGCCCACAGGCCACAACTCCACAAGCATTAACTAATAAAATTTGAATTTCACCAGTTGGTTCCAAACACCTTTAAAGCTCAAATACTCATATGGGAGTACATCCAATCATAAGAAGCTAATTTTCTTTGTCAATTTGAAAATACATCTCATAAGAATTCCACTGCCTCAATATTAACTATATAGCCATTTGCATCAAAACCCATCATATTCATCAATCAAATATCTTCATTTAAACCAATTTTAGTACTGATTATAGTTAATTGCCTTTTAAACTTGTACTCTTAAGGAACTATGTGTCTATTTGATATAAGGTAATGAAATAAATATAGGAATTGAATCCATGAGGTAATGGAATGAGCAAGGAAAATAAATTGATCATTATCTTTCTATTGCCATGTTGGTTATCACTGCTAATGAAATGAATCCGTACTTCATATTGTTAGACATGAAAATATGAAAAAAATGGAATACAATTCATTGGTCAGGTCATTGTTGTGCACATTGTTTGGATCATGGGACGGGTCATTGTTCGGATCATGGGTCGAGTCATGCTTTGGGTTGTTCGTTGTGGGTCAACTCATCGTTTGGCCCATGAGTCAGTTTATGGATTGAGTTATGGCTCAACTCATTGTTTGGGTTGTGGTTTGGGCCATGGTTCGGGTTGTGGATCGGTCATGTTTTGAGGCATGGTTTGGGTCATGCGTCGAGTGATGGTTCGTGTTATCGTTTGGTTCAAGTGTTGGGTCATAGTTCGGTTCATGAGTTCGGGTACCACATGTACATGCATTCTTTCCATATGATTATCCATACAGTTTAACGAAACTGTTGTATATAATTTTTTTTAATAGCAATCTAATCTACTTTTAATAGTATATCAGTGTCCACTCACTCGAATCCTCGACCACATGGTTTGCTATTGTTTTTATGCGCGGACCCACTCTTGGCCATCCCCGGGTGTTCAAGACCAGCAAACACGGTTGAGTCTACAATCGAGCGGATGTCCATGTCGTGACATCAACCGCGCCCATCCTTATCATCCCATCATGGGTTTTGCAATGATCTCCAATTGTAGAATTATTGTCGACATAATATTTTGCTATATTTCCAAATGTCAGAGTACACGTAAAGTTAATTTGGTGATTTTGAAGGGACGGGAAAGTTTTGGTATGATGATATTTATTTGAAGAGCGTCGTTGTCATGGCAACTTTTATGAAAATAATTCACGACGGACAATAATTACCTACTACATCATACATCATAATAGACAACACAGTGACGATATTTAATTCAATACAAACAATAAGTTATGCACATGGGTTCCACAAATCCTGTATCTAGTAATCCTAGTGTTTTCTTGACATCAAACTCACAGATTCACTAATCACTATACTATTTAATTATTTATGGTGTATAGCAAAGTTAGTAATGATCGTGTTCTGCTGCGGGTCTGATTATGTATGAAAGTTCTAAAATATCAAAGGGTTTCTTAATCCGCATCTATTAATTTGTTTTAAGTATTTTTGTACTTGTAATCCTAGTGTTTTCTTGACATCAAACTCACAGACCTCACGTCTAGAATACAAAACACTACCAAATGTTTATAGTCCGATTTTTGGGGTTACTTTCATTTTTCGAGTATGGGTTTGTGAAAATTGTTTATGTTGGAATCGTCGAATCAAATATCGTAGTAAATACCTACCATAACGTACTCTTTATGTTTTATTAAAAATCAAAACAACACAATCAACCAAATGGATAATCTTTATGTATATTGGACATTAGGTTAAATCCTGTGTGTTACACATATTGAACAAATATAATGTTATTTACGTAATAATAAAAAAATATATTTTTAAAATCATGCGTATTACATTTGTTGAATAAACTTGTGTATTACAAAAGTTGAATCAAACATACTGTAATTAATTAACACTTATAGTCGTCAAAATATTTATTTAAAAAAACTTTGACGTGACATTTATATATTATGTTAAACTGATTTTAAAATATTCTTTTTTTTTAACTAGCCACTGGGTATTAATTTTTTTTATGTAATCAATAAACTCTAATTTAGTTAAAGTATACTTGGTGTTTAAACATCTTCTAATAAATATATATATATAAATAATGAAGTGAAACTAAGATTTGTTTAATACCATATTTTATTTACATAGTGTACTTTTACTAAAAGTTAGCTTAATGGTAAGGGTAGAGGACAGTGACCGATAGGTCATTGGTTCGATTCTTGTCTAGAGCAGTTTTCAAAGACATGGCAATGACGCTCGTCCCGGGTTACTACCCGACTTCGTGTCCGAGCCAACAGGGTTTTACGTGACAAGGCTAAAAGTTCCTGCCCGGTTTTTCCCTGGAACAGTTGGTTGACAAGTTTCGACTCCAATCAACTTGGCCCGTAAGGAGGGTTGTGGTGAGGCTCCGCTGCGATCGCAGCATGGGGGAGCCACAATGCCGACGAAAAACACCTCAGGGTGTTAGAGGCTGGGTTTCGATCTCGGTCCTTGCACCTCTAAGTGCAACGGTCATAGGCCGTTGCACCAACTGCTGTTCTAAAAAAAAATATAACATTAACTCATATAACATAATTAGTATCATTAATAACTAAATAAAGAGATCATTTAATTTAATTTTAAATTAATTAGATTAATAATATTTATATCTTTGCATATTCACAACTGGTAATGCCAGCCACATAGTTAATGATTTTGATGAACGAAGAATAATTCTTCTAACTCATTAGTATTGTTATGTGTACGATACTAAAAAAATGTACCCTTTATTTTCCAAAATGTACATAAGATCCTGCATCGGTGTTCTACCTGCTTTCTCGGTCATCCGAAACTTATGGCGAGCATTGTATATGGTTTTTTAAGAAGAAACATTATTCTCATTTTGTCTCTTTAGTGTTGATAGAATATCACACGGTTTTACATTTATCTTAGTAAGATCTTGCATTAAACGAACTTCGTTATTAGTTAATCGCATTGCAAATGCACGACCCTCCATATACAATGCAGGTTGGTGATTATGATCATCGTGTATGACCTTTAGCTGCCAAACACCATGTGCCTTTGAATACTTTCCCAATAACTCGAATGGACAATTATTTTTTTTGGTTCCAACATCGTTACTAGTATGATCATTTGTAATCCTCCACCACAATCACAACCTAGTACGACTTTGGACATGTAGCCCATACGACTTATTATATGCAAATATATAATTACATGATTAAGGAGCAAACCTACCTATTCCATTAGAATAACATACATAACCAGTGATCAAAATATAAGTCTATATATCATTGTATGATATTAAAAAAAACCCCGCAAAGTATAGCATGATTAAAATATACAATTATGGTAAGCAAGACGATACCGGGATGAAGATGACGAAGTAACGAGCAGACGATACCGTGACGACCAACGGAGTAATTGAGTAAACAATGGAGATGGAGTAATTGGAAGATGACGATGAAAATTAAGGTATATATTAAACGGTAAAATGTGAAGAGGTATATAAGAAATTCTTGCAATTACGTCAGATTTATTGCCATTTTGTTTTGTTAATTGATGAGTATTTAATGCTATGACTAATTGATTTTTCATTTACAAAAAAGATGGATAAGGCACGGTTAATTAGAATATGAATGCTTTAAATGTAATTAATATGTTCAAAAAAATATTGAAGTACTCGATTTTTTATTTACAAAAAAGATGTATAAGAGTTCGGTTAATTAAAATATGAATGCTTTAAATGTATTTAATATCTTAAAAATGTAATTAATATGGTAGAGTAGGGTGAGAATAGAAATTAGAGTAGGGTATATTTAAAATAAGAGTTAAATACGGTTTTATCCTTGTGGTTTGACAAAAATAACGATTTCAGTCCAATAGTTTTAGTTTGACTTTTTTAATCCAATAGTTTCTTTTTCATATCGTTTTACGTCCATCACACTAACACCATCCAAATTTTTTGTTAACTCTTAAAAGATTAGACAAAAATATACTTGGACTAATTGTGTTACTTAGTCAAAATAATAAAATCTTTAACCTCACTTAAAAAAAATAATACATTCTTATCTAAATAAAAAGTTAAAAAATACAAAAACGAAAAACTTTATTTAAAGACTAAATACACATATATATGTTTCTAACATGCATTTGTAAAATAAACTAAAGTTATTATTATTTATTATCATGTAAAACACGTAAACCCCCTTTTAGTAATAATCACAAAAATTGTGGCTTTATTTATAAAGCATCATCATAGTATAAAATCTTGTCTGTCTTTGATCAATTTGTTGTTACAAAATATACAAGTAATATTGATTCTTTCACATCATTGTTCTAATATTTTTATAATTTATTTGATATCTATATCATAAAATGAAAGGAGGTGTAACATTTCTTGAAAATTTTAAAACTTTTCATAGGTAAAGTAAATTATAAAAAAGAAACAATCGTGCACCATATATATCCATATTCCTATAATTTTGTAAAAATATGTTTAAACCCAATACTATTTTTATATTGTTATATTTTTGGTTTTATTATTAAAATATATTTTCTATTTTTATTATTAAAATATATTTCTTTTTTTATGTTTTTAACTCTTATTTAGAAAAAAAAAATATTATTTAGTTTATGCTATTTTTAGATGGGGTCAACGATTTTACTATTTTGCTCATGTAACACTAAATAGTCAAGGGTATTTTTGTCTTAGATGAAAATTTTTAACAAAAGTTTTGGATGGAGTTAATGTATTGGACTTAGAATGATACAAAATTGAAACTATTGGATTAAAATAGCCAAACTAAAACTATTGGACCAAAAACGTTATTTTTGTCAAACCACAGGGATGAAAACAGTATTTAACTCTTTTTTAAAAGAAATAATAGTAATGTTAAAAGAAAATGCATGTACGTTTGTTTGTTTATTTACATGAATTTCTAGGGTTTTCTCAACTCAAATGGTTTTTAGTCTATCCTTCCCCGTCACTATATATGTGTATATATATATATATATATGTGTGTGTGTGAAGGAATAAAGAAAGTACCATCACGAGCTAATTGTTCAGGTAATTGCTCATCAAAGACACCACTAGAGCCAACATTATCTGTAAGAGTTTTTATTCTTTCTTCATTACCAAGCCAACGTCCGATTAATATTATCATCTCTTTTGACAAACTAATCTCAGTGGCTGAAGCATCTTCAGATGTTATGGAATCATTCCCTCTGATACAAACTTCAAGGTCACCAAAGATGCTTCTTGGATGACATGGAATGTCAAATAACCGTTCTTGAATTGCTTGACAAAGGTTTTCCAAATCACTAGAACTTACTTCAGTTGGTTTGACCTAATGAGTAAGTCAGATTACAAAATGGTTAGTTAGTTTTATTAAAATAAATAAAAAGAAATAATCAAGAATTTCTTACCTCCAATTCGAGGTGATTTCCAAATCTTGTTTTTAGATGTTGTGGACTCCCGATACACCTTAGCTTTCCTCCAACCTTAATTTAAATTAACTCAATTAGAGTTCCGGTATATGCAATTATAACAATATGTCCATACGTATAAAAATAAATAGTTACAAAAATGGTCCATCAATATACCCTTTGACTTTTTAAATAGTCAAGGTCAATGGCTATTTTGGTCATTTCGCCCTAATTTAACAGAAACGTTAATGGATGTTAGCCTTGATAGTTGATACCCTTACTAGTTACAAAACTGAAAGTATAAAACTCATACTAGTACTCAAAAAACTGTTACTTTCCAGTAACCACAGGGAAAATCTGTGAAATTAACTCTAAAATAAAAAAATTTAAATAAATAAAAATTAGATTAGTATTAAATACCATTATGCCAATTCTCGTGCAAAGTGCTTGAGCTTCATTCATGCTGTGAGTAGTTAGAATAACAGCCGTCTTTCCACTTCTAGTTGATAGACGCGATATAACTTCCCACATAAACCGTTTTGCAATAGGATCCATTCCTATAAATCATCATACAGAAACCTTGTTAAACTGTAAATCTTACTCAAAGATAATTGATTAATACAAACATCAAATATTTTTAGCATGTAAAAATATGATAAATTAATAGTATTAATTACCTGTGGATGGTTCATCCAAAAAAACAATAGGAGGATCACCAATCATTGCAATAGCAACAGATAACTTGCGTTTGTTTCCACCACTCAAGGTGAATGATTGTTTAGAAGCATGCCTTAATAAGTCAAACTCTAACAACTTATCCATTACAACCTGTCAAATTTGTACCCAAATTATCTTTCTATACAAATAATTTATCGTGATACATACACGTGTGCATTTTTCCCTCATTAAAAATTTAAAATCTACACAAAAAATAGAAAGCAATGATGTAAGACATACAGTGTCTAAAATAGAATCAGGGACGCCTTTTATTCTTGCATACATTTCAAGATGTTCTTGAACAGTTAGAAATTCAAGCAGAGCATCAAATTGCGGGCAATACCCGATCTGAAACAAATTTATTAAGAGATGCGTATATATTAACCATATATATACGTAATTAGAAAAATTAAATTAACAAAAATGACTGAGAGAATGAAAAACGTACAAGCTGGCGAGCAGCTTTCGGATTTAGTCGTATATCTTGACCGAAAATGAATGCAGTTCCATCACTCGGATACACTTCGCCTGCAAATAAATTTTTACAAGTTTCAGGAAGTAAAGCATTTCATTGAAATAAGTTGACTTGAGTATTAGTCGAATATATATATATATATATATATGTAGGAAACTTGTTGACTAATTGATGGCATTATTAAGTAGACCTGAAAGCATGGACAAAGTAGTGGTCTTCCCAGCTCCATTTGTTCCCAGAAAACCAAAACATTCACCTTCTTGGACTGAGAAAGTCAAAGAATGGACTGCAACTTTCTTACCAGATTTTCTCCCTCCATAAAAGACCTTATATAAAAAATTAAAAAAAAAATTAAAAAGATTGTGTTGTTAATATTTCAAGTGTACAAGATTATCTCATTTTGAAAATAAAATGATAAATTAAGAAGATAAAATTACCTTGCGGAGATTACGCAGGTAGATGATGGCTTTATCAATTGAACCTGAAAGAACCCTATTTCTTTCTGTTTGAACATCAATATCTTCTTCAAGGTCAATAGCAGCACTTTCTGTTAGAAGGGGTTCAGAATATGAATCAGACACATTTGGACTGTTTCTTTTGAGCCCTTTCAGAAAGTCATTCATGTCAAATGAACTTAATTTGTGGAGAGGGAAAACCTCTAGCCCAAGTGTTATCAGGAAATAAACTATGCCCTGTACATAAAATAAAAAAGTATTTTTAAGTCAATTGCAGTTTATGTTAAAAAGATTATTGTAATTTTGTGAGTTAATTGCACAGACGGTCCATGTGGTTAGCAGACTTTAGCATGTTTGGGTAATAAGGGTTTAAAGTAGCAGGTTTGCTTTCAACTTTGTTAAAAGTTGGGTATTAAGGCTAACTTATGTTTACTTTTCTATTAAATTATGGTAATATGACCAAACAACCATTTGAGTATTTGACTTTCAGAATAGTTAAAGTCAAAGGGTATTTTGGTCATTTCAACCTAATTTAACAGAAGTTGACCTTAAATACCACCGAAAACACAGAACCTAAAACTTGTTACTTTTCACAAACAATAGGGACCATCTGTGTAATTAAGTCTAATTTTATTATTAGAAAATAAGAGAAACACACCTCAGTTGCCAGATAACATATTGAAGCACCAGATACATTCCACCCAAAATATCCTTCACTTGATCCAATTTTCATTCCTTGACGTAACAAAGCTAGCGAAGCAAGCCCATCAGCAAAGCAAAATCCTGGAGATAGTCGGAAGAAATTCTGGTCCAAAACATGATAAATAATGTAAATAATTACTTAAAATAATCAATATTGACAAATTAATATGGAACCATGAATGATCTATACATATATATTAATGACAAATTACTATGAATTCCAATTTCTGACCTTGAGAACAGAATTCATGTCTTGAGTTGCTGGTACTAATCCCATGATAAATGATATTACCATGAGAACGATTCCCGTGAAAAAGTGGACCAAAAGTACTACATTCTGAAAAAAAAATTAAAAAATAAGCATAAACATTCTGGTTTCACAACTTATGCTAAGGGCCCGTTTGGTTCGTGGAATTTGTTGGAAATGGAATTTGAATTGGAATTGGAAATGGAATTTGAATTGGAATTTATAGGATTCCTTTGAAAATACAAAATGTGTTTGGTTGTATATGTTATGGAATTGGAATGTACGTCCGAACAATGGTGGCAATCGGTGGCGGTGGAGGCGCGGTGGCGGCGCTTGACAGGAGGCGTGGCAGCAGGAGGCGGTGGCGCTGGTGGTGGTGGCAGCAGGTGGCAGTGACAGGTGGCAAAAGGCGTGGCGGCAGGAGGCAGTGGTGGCTGGTGGTGGTGGCAGAAAGCGGTGGCAGCGGGTGGCGGTGACAGGTGGCAGGAGGCGACAACAGGTGGTGTCGGGTGGCAGCGGCGGGTGGTGTCAGTGGTAGTTGTGGGTGGTTGGTAAAATATTCACATGAAATCCTCCAAAATCTTTTGAAGGATGAGAAGGATTTTGAATTCCATCAAGTGAATGATTTGGTTGGAATTCATCTCAATTCCAATTCCTTTGCATAGTTAACCAAACACAACAAGCGATGGAATTCAAATTCCAAATTTCTTCAATTCTATCCAATCAAACGGGCCCTTGGTTCACCCAAAACATTTTTTTTTGCTCCGAGTGAGACTCTAACCTGGGAGCTCCCACTTAAGAAGTAACCAGGGTACCAAATGCCCCTTGGTCAAAGCCATTACAATTAAAATTCTAAAAAATTATGTGAAGTCAACGGAACTCAACCCATTCCGGTGAACTGGTGTATCCGATCATTACTAAACTAAACTAGCCTTTACTTTAAGCTCCCATCGGGTGATCTAATCTGGCGACAGTGTTACAGAGATTTAAAAGATGCGAGATGGTAATATTGTCAAACACGAAACATGGCGATTGGAGAATGAAAACCAAAGAGTAGGAGGATAGGGTATTGACTATTGAGGGAGAGAAGGTGGAGGCGTCCTTGAATTAATCCTTGCTGTGGCGTGAAAGGATTTGTAAAATCCCAAGACTTTAGGCTTCATTTAAAAAGTCATCACCAATCAAAACAATATTAAATAGAACTTATCATGATGGACATGTTTGATCAAAAGGTTATCAATCTAGACAATAGATTTAATTATGGATATTTCATCTTTCACTAGTTAATAATGATTATTCAACAAGTACCTAATTAGTAATCTGTTGATTTTTATATGTTAAATTGGATGGACAGATGTTGATGGCATCTTGTCTATTTTAACCCCAAGATTAATTCAAAGATTTGTACATACATTTATCTTTGTTCAATATTATATTTGAAAAGTTTTAACGTCTATTAAAGAACTACAGCTAATAATTTAAAAACCAGAACGGTTTGGTTTTACATTCAATAGATGATATAATAAATACAGAAGTCTTTTAAAATTAAACGCGAGGCATAACTATAACCAAGATGAACTAATTACAATTCTGTAAAGCGTTCCAATATCTTGAACATGACGGATTCAAATGAATAGCTTGAAGAATCCATCTTAACAGATTTTTCTGATAATGTCTTGTTCTTGATGCAGAATGCATACCATCATCCAACGGTCCTAAAAGCAAATGCATTTGAAGAAAGATCTCACTCGGCCTCATCTCTGCAAGTATGTCATCAACATTCATCAAAACAAATAATAATAAACATTCCATCCTGGTTCAGGTTATTCATTTTAAATTAGTTATATATCATTTTAAAACCTCAAATTATATGTCGAACTTACGGTGATTTAGAGTGATCACTACAGCTAAAAATATGGCCCCTGTTTGTGGTGCACGCATATAATCTATATATGTGTTGGCCCTCGAGGGGCAAAAGTAAAATTGCACTAATTTTAACGTTATTTTACTCATTTTTTGTGAAAATAACGTTAAAAGCTACGATAGACGGTTAATCAGGCATCATGAGCCGGGGGTCTCATCAGAAGCAGCCTCTCTATCCTACGGGGTAGAGGTAAGGTTGTCTACATCTACTCTCCTCAGACCCTATTTTTAAGTGGGATATACTGAGTACGATGATGATGATGATTATATAATTAAGAATAGTTTTAAATTAAACTACAACCTACAAGAAATTTCAAGTTAAATTTATAATTTTTTAAAAGACTTAATTTTTATAATGTTATCCGACAAAATATGAAACGCCAAATTGTAGGCACATATTTTTCGAGAGGTTGAAAAACAATAACATGCATCGAATAATTAGCGCATTCTTTACAACTACGAAATTACAATTGTTTTGGACACAACTATCTAAAGAACACAATTTTTTCGTACGTTTTAAACTATTATAATCATGATTGAGTTGTTTAGTGTCGTAATATCAATCGAACTTGAGAGGACTATGTTGAAGCAAAGCAACTTAGAAAGTAGATCATGTTCCAATTTCATATATTCCTCCACACACGTGTTGCTCACATTTAAGCTTAACCGTGAATGCATTTTAGTTCACACTTTTCAATAGATTATTCTTTACAGATTTTTGATAATTTTGTATTTAAAAATTAGTGACTTTTACTAAAATATCTACCCTAGACGAATATCAAAACTAATATTGGGGAAGGTTCCACTAAAAAGTTAATTTTACCTAAGTAGCCTAAAAGGATTTTAAAAACGTCAGAATCGATTTAAACAAACTCTGATTAAACTTATTTTAGTGGTGTTGAAACCGGATCGTCCGACACCCTAGATACGAAACCCTAAGCCCCAAAAGCTAAACCTTAATAGCTATATCCTAAAGCTAAATTCTAATGTTAAACCAATAGCTAAACCCTAAATCTAACCCGAAACACTAAACTCTAAAACCCTAAACCTAAAACCCTAAACCTAAAACTAAATCCTAAGGCTAAACATTAACGCTAAACCCTAAAAACTAGGTTTTAAAGTTAAAAGCTAATTTCTAAACTCTAATGGCTAAAGCCAAAAAATTATAATGATAGATTTTGACGAGACAGTTTCAACGCCACTGGAACAAGTAAAATCGGAGTTAGCCTGAGTTGATTTGAGCATTTTTTAGGAAAAAAAATTGATATCCCCAAACTGATTATATATAAAACTTTTTACTTTATGGTTCCACCTCTAGGGTTAGTTGATAATAAAAGAGAAGAGCAATAAGCTAAGTGTTTTTTTTTTTAAATATTTATTATGATTATTATTTTTATTATCTTTTTATCTTTTTTTAAGGCCAAGATTGGATTGAGCTTTAGGTCCAAAATAGGCGGAACCGCTCACATATGACCTATTAACACTTTTTGCGTTTAAAGTTGTGACAAGTGACAACTATTTTTTATTATGGTTTCTTATTTCAATTCCTGTACATATGTATATTTAACTTAATTAATACGGGTGAAATCAATTAATACGAGTTCAAGTCATAAATTAGTCTACACAAATCAAAGCAAACCCAAATCAACATACTGCTACCTACTTACCAACATTTGGTTGTCCACGATAATAGGTGTTATAGGTGTACATTAAAATTTTCAGGACCAAGAAAAGTCTTAGTTAGGCAACAACTTTATACCTATGTCATTTATTTATGTAGTCTTTTTAGTTGTACAAATTCTAGTTGAAGTTAAAGATGAATATATTTAAAATAATTTTTTTTTAAATTTATTTACATGTGATAAATCTATCAAGATCTATTTTATATTTTTAATACATAAGTTTTTTCTTAATGACGAAATAGGGGCAAGTGACATGCATCTTCGAATCTCAAATGGGTCATCCGGACTAGAAAAAACCTATGCGTTGTGAGCACATTCTGCTAACAACCCCGGTGACTAAGCCCCAGATGTTGGTTTAATACATAAGTAGCTCATTTGTCACAGGTTATGATAGCCAAATATTATTTCCTTGCATCTTTTAATTTTCTTTTTAGGTTTTGTTGCTATTTTTGTTACTTAAAACTTAAATTAATATTTCATAATTTTTAAATCAACATGACATACTAGTTGATTTTTTTTATTGAATGCTAGGATGTTAACAGAGGTGTCTCGATATTGAATCGATAAAAAGCTTAAATGAGTTGAGCAAAACGAGTTGGATCCCTGAATAAGGCTCATTTAGTCATCGAGGCCGAGATCAAGCGAACCTAAATAAGCTTTTTAATTATATGCTTTTATTTAATCTAAGAATCTTTATTTATTTAACATTTTTTATATATAGTTATGATAAGTATAGTTAAATCATATATATTATGTCACTAGAAGAAATTTGAGTCTTTACCTACACATACAGTGTGTGGTGTATATGTAGGTAAAAATCTATTATGTGTAGATAGTAGCAATTACCTACACATAAACTAAATGGTATGATGTGTTGGTGGATGACTATAAGTATAGATTATTACCCACACATAAACTAATCATTATCTACACATAAACAAAAAAATTGGGTCTTTACCTACATGTTTATAAGTGTAGATAAATTATGTGTAGGTAAAGTTATATGTGAAAGTATAGTTGTAAATATATAAAATTAATATTAAAAGAATTAAATTAAATAGACGAATAACAATCGAGCCCGAACTCAAGCTTGAAAATCTTCCTATGATCGAGCTGCGCTCAAGCTATGCTATATCATACATATTTTTGGTTTTCTCGTCCCTAGTTATCCTCATATATTGTATTTGTCTCTTTAGTCATTAGGTTATATCATTTAGCAATGTGCATTGCTGGTTTGATAAAAAACTATATAAGCATCTTGAGGCCAACCTTCACTATTATTTTCTATTAATTTAATATAAAGTACCAATATGCCTTTAGTATTAAGAAATTTTACAAAATTATTGTTCATTTATCAACAAACTCCTCTATTTCATCTTCACCCCCACTCTAATCCCCCTATCTCGCGCTTTCAATCTCTGTCGGCCTAATACAACAAACTACTTTTGTTTATACAATTATAAGTTGTACAATATTGTACATTTAGCTTCCCTTGAAAGACAACTTGATGCGGATTATGCAACAAAATGTATCTAGAACGATGATTAATCAAAAGACGATATATTGAATCAAAGGTTCCAAGAACAATGTTCTTTATTCAAACTTAATCAAAAACTCATATAAAACCTAATTTCAAGTGTTTAAATAGAAAAACATTCTAAACAGATAAAGACTAAAATTCAATTAAATAAATAAAAATAAATTATAATTTAAATTAGAAGATAATATGATAATCATATATCACAACTATTTACTTTGTTGCAAGAGTGCAAGTCCAAAACTTAATATCGGTTTCTTACTACTTCTTGCCTTGGTACGTTCCTCCACATTTCAATATATGTCAGTTAAAACAATAGGTATCTTATGTATGTAAAATTGTAAATAAAGAGTTGTAAAGAATTTACCGCATAGATACTAAAACCGAGCCTCATTGGCTTTCTCTTATTTCAGTTCCTTTGAATAGGATTGTAGTTTTGCTTACTAGATAGAACTCATTTTGACCACAATGATCATAAGATTCATATATATCTTGTCTCCAAAATTAGCTCGATGTCCAACAACTCTCATACACTTCAAGTTTGTCAGTTGCCTTTGGTATGAATTTCTTGTTATTGAGTTTGGATCAAAAATTAAATTTCGTAAATTTATCATTTCCAAAATTCAGTTAGAATATTATTTCCAATGTAATAATTTGAGAAATGCATGCTAGCTCTTAAAATTACATTTTCTTAACTCATTAACTTTTAGTTCTGTAAAGTTTTTTTAAATATCTATTTTAACTAAACTTACTTTTTGTGTTGAAATGGGTTCCTTTAAAATTCATCGGTTAAACCAAACTCATCATTTGTGTTGTAATGTTTTAGGAAAATACTTAGTTAGCATGTAAATGCATATTCAACCACTCAAGATCCATGTAAATGCATATTCAACCACTCAAGATATATAAACACATGTCTCGTTCGCGCTGCACGCATATAATTATATATGTACTAATGTACGTATGGGCTCTCCAGGGTTAAAAGTAATATTGCACTAATTTTAACGTTATTTTACTTATTTTTGTAAAAATAACGTTAAAGACATTAGGTTAATCTGTTAATCATGCATCATGAGCGGGGATGTGACACCCTACCCATCACCCCGACCCCCGGCTGGTCCATGGACGGTGTGTCAGCCACTAATTGCAGGATAAAGCACATTGATTTGTAGACAACTCAGATTACATGACTTACAATATAAACATATATTATATCATCATAATACATTACAATGTAGCGGAATTATTCTTGAATACATAGCACCTATATACATGAAACAACATGTAGCACTATCATACAAATGCATATCTTGAATTGCCAATCCTATGGCTTGATATGTACATGAGATTACTCACATACAATGTTTTGAAAAGTCAAAATAAAACCGGGATGCTATTTATAGGGCTCAACCAGGGAACTCTCGCGTATTGTGTACCCATGTCCCTTCTTTCTTCGCGTTGCACAACCTTGCTGTTGTGTGCTGCAGTACGGTTATATCATGTGTCGCTGCGTGGTGTACACGTGTCATGATTCCGGGGTGTGAACGATTAAGTTTATTTTCGCGTTTCCCGCCTCGTTCAGACTCTGTTTCGTGCACGGTTTTTTGCTTTCGTTCACGATTTTACATTTCCTATTTAACCGCACTAAGCACACCTTCTAAAGAGTTACTTAGATTTTGGGTTATAAAATGTCCCTTTGATTGCGTTTATCTTTCGCGTCGATTATCGTATCGATATTTTGTTTACACTCAAACGCTTTAGAATTCTTATAAGAACATATTAACATTGTTTATAATAATATTTAATTACATTGACAATGGCATATTAGACCTACTACAAGGTCATAATTGTTACTAGAAATGACATCTGAATTTGCCAGTTGTTATAGTCTCCTCTATGATCGAAGCTCCAATTTTATGATCGAAGCTTCAATTTTTGGTCGTACTAGGTTTTCCCTACCGAATTCCGCCTGGGCCGACGCAAGCAGGATGGGAGAAAGGATGGGCAACACTGGAGAAAGGGTTGGGCAACGCTCGGAGTAGGGCTGGGCCAAGACCTTTATTTCGTAATTTACCCTTTCATATCAACTAATGGGCTGCCACGTGTCACACTCTTAATCCCTCTAGCTTTTCTTAGAATAAGGGTCCTATTTAGTTGAACCTGAGCCTTCCATTTAATACTTTTCCTATATGTGTTTGTGTATATATATATATGTACCGGATTCGACCAGACGGTTCTAACGCCTTTGGAATGAGGTTATTTGAAGTTCGTTTGACTCAACTATTTACGCTTTCTACACTTTTAACACAATAGAGGATTAATCTTGGACCACTCTTTTATAAGGCAAAACTGTTCACCAGGTGAAGATAAGAAATAGAGATGAGATCGATGAAAATAACAAAGAAGCAAAAAAGAACATATAATTATCATTATCCAACCTCGCTGTGACATTGAACTTTTAACATATACTGTAGTTGAAGTTCGTAATTTTTAGTTTTGATAGTCAATAAACAAGATATTTTGTGACATTTATGATTCGTTCACACATGATTTTTGTCTTTTAGATGATGATAAAACTTTATAACATTAATGTTGCTTAACTTAAATTTAAACGTGAATTACTTATAAACTTTCTTTTAAGAATTGGGTATCAAACATAATGCATATTCGCAAATTATATATAATATTTAATACTTGCATTCGTATATGAAAATTTTGTCATATTAAATTTATTTCAAATGAAATACACTCGGTTTTCTTGTTTTTTTTTTCTTTTTCATTTTTAAACTATGAGAAATCAAAACTAAACCGAAAGTATGGATTCGATTTTCAGTTTGATTATTTCAGTTGGTGTTTTCATTTAATTTGGTTTAGATTCAAAATTTTTTTTTTGAAAGATCAACTTCTATAAAACCACTAACCCGAAAACCGGGCTAGACGACAAACAAACAAACAAAGAAAAGAAAAGATTACATATAGACAAAATTACACGAGTCGGCCCAATTGCCAACCTTAACCTTAGATCTATGAGTGAGCCAAATAAAACCCAAGGACCTGATTTTCCCAAAAACATCTTCCACGGACGGTTGAATATCGCGAAACTTGACGTTGTTTGATGTAACTCCCAGGTATTTGATTGTGCTTCAGGTGGGACATATTTATGGCACGTGATCAGTTAAGCACATAATTTTCATAAAATGTTCCACTAAATCCAACATTTGCAATATGCATTGCTTTAATTTGCCATTTTACACCATTGTAGACTGACCATGTTACCCTCTATCAATCCAATCTTTGAGGAGGTGAATTGACTTACCTTGTATACCCGTGAGAACCCTACCGGTGAAACGAAAGATCACTCCCACCAGATCGGCCTTCCACTTCTAATAGATCACGCTTCCATTTCTAATAGGTCACGAACTAAGACTAGAATTCGAATCATTCTCAAACTAGAATTAAAATATTCTCAAAACGCAACTCGTCGCCTTTCACTTCTAATACACTTCTAATAGGTTACGAACTATTCCACTTCTAATAGGTCATGAACTAAGACTAGAATCAGAATCATTCTCAAAACGCAACTTCATGGTGATAATTTTGACAAGTAACATTAATAAATTCTAATATGTTAATGTATACATCTATATAACGAATTATGATAAATAAGGTCTATCTTTTATCTCAATCAGGTCAAAAATATAAATATAATAACGAAATAGGTGAAGTTCACTCGATCTAAATACATGAAAGTCGTTACTAGTTTCATCAAAACAAAGTTTTCGTACATCTATATCTATACTATATAATAAAGAAATGTTTTATGATGACACTTGTCATTTTTTAATGAATCCTCACAATTTTTTCCCTCCTCTCTCTCATATTAAATGCTAATACTTATTTTATTTATTTATGCATATGTAAGAATAGATATATTATTAATCAAATTATTTTAATATTAAATTAATTATGAAACATTTAATTAGTTATTAATGATACTAATTGTTTTTTATGAGTGATATAAAAAATTCAAATACTCATTGTTGTTCGATGTTTAAGTAATAAAAGTATAATATGTACGAGAAATGTGGTATTAAACAAATCTAAGTTTTACTTCTTTATTTCGTATGTATTTATTAAAAAGTATTTAAATACTAAGTACATTTTTGCTTCACGATGATATGATGTCCTGGAAAGGGCGTACGTGTATGTTTATATGAGGAGGTGATTGTGACACCCCGCCTTCCGGCCCCCGGTCTCCGACCTCCGGCCCAAGAAAAAGGATCGTCACTAAACAATAATCATGCCAGGATCGAGCCACCAGGTTTACACGACCGATTACACCAAAACATATCTTTTCATTTCATTATAATAATGTATTACAACGGAAGCAAGTATTTACAATATGATAATCATAATAAACAACAAACAACAACAACCCTGTCCTGTCTTCCTTGTCTTACTCATATACCTGATATTATATATATTTTAAAAACGATCAGCTTATGCTGGTGAGTTCACAGGTTTTAACAATTCATATAGACCTTTGTTAATTTGGCATTAATATTACATCTTGATATTATCTCATAATATTAACGTGTATGACACTTAATATCCCCATCTTGATATTATCTCAGGATATTAAGGTTGGTGACCACAATACTATTTGGCAACTGTGG
>WOUH02000017.1:5003213-5013738 GCA_009936405.2 Stevia rebaudiana | reverse complement strand
TCAATGTGTGACCTTTTGTGATCATATATCAATGGTAACATTTCTACACGTTGTTTCTTGGGCATATTATTCCAACACATTATACATGTAAGAAGTGGAGGATGAGCATGTAACATGATATCTATATTATGGTCTCATTACTGGATGTAATATATGAAAGATAAGCATATACAATAACATGATATTTTTAACTATGATCTTACTCGTGTTCAGACCATGAACTTGTTTCTAAAATTGATATATGGAGTTTTTTTATTCAATTACGTTTAGGTCTGGTCGGATTATAAATATAACACTAAACTCAAGACAACCGGTGTTCACAAACACTAGAAGAAAATTTTTAAATGTCCCAACGACACGTATCCAAACAATAAAAGTCGTCGGCACTCTATGTCACCTTTCCCGATGACATATATCGTCTGAATTGGGTAATCTCAAATACTTTCCTTACACAACCATGTGGTAGTCGTTGATTGACAAGTCAAACATTCAATCGTTGAAAAATCTTGTGGTTTTCTGTACCAACAGCATGAAATAAAAAAAAATTGCATGAAATGAAAATATATATATGTTTTTAGTTTTCTTATTAAAGTGCTAACTAATTAAAAAAAAGGAAAAAACCCAATGAAGCTATTCCACCCACAAATTGTTGATAATAGTAATGGATTTTTAGTTTTGTTATTATAATTTTCACCACAACAAAAAAACATTTTTGGGAGATTTCCTTACAATTTGTTATTAGGATTGGTCTTCTTCTTTTTTTCACCAGAAGAAATTTAAAACAATAAAAAAATTGTTGGAGCTTTCCTAACAACTTATTGTTGGGAATATTTTTTTAGCTTACAAGAATGTATGTATATGTAAGTATGTGTGTATGTATGAATATATGTATATGTAAGTATGTGTGTATGTATGCATATGTGTATGAATGTAAGTATGTGTACGTATGCATATGTGTATGAATGTGTGTAGGTGTAACTGTGTATGTATGTATGCATATATGTAAGTATGTGTGTATGTATTCATATGCTTATGAATGTATGTTTGTGTATCTATGCATATATATATGAATGTGTGTAGGTGTAAGTATGTGTATGTATGCATCTGTGTATGTATGTATGTTTATGTAAGTATGTGTGTATGTATTCATATGTATGCATATGCGTATGAATGTATGTATGTGTATGTATGCATATGTTTATGAATGTATGTATGTATGTGTATGTATGCATATTTACTTGAATGTGGGTAGGTGTAAGTATGTGTGTATCTATGCTTATGTGCAAGAATGTGTCACGACTGTTCTAGGCAATCAATCTGCTGAAACAATCATAGTGGTGGTGGATCTCTTCATAAACGCAGAGACTACGGAATTCAATCTGTAGTGGAATACTCGATGGTTGGTAGAAAGATCTAGACATGATGGTTGTGTTTGATCGATTGCTATGAAGATTTTCTTATGTTTGTGTGTATGTTGATTTTTTCTCTCTTGCTGATGCTCTTGCTCTCTCATGTGCGTGTTTGCGGTGTCTCGTGGTGTCACACAATAACCCTAACTTACTCTATCTATAGGCCTGAGTAAACTCACTCCAAGGCCCATTACAGATCCAAGAGAATATTTTAGTGAAATATTCTAAGTTTCAGGGGACATGTACATACAACAGTTCAAGCGAACATACCTTTCTGGTCACGCACATATGGAAATGTAGTAGAGAATAAGCCTTTGCGAACAACACTTTGTTTAAGCGCATAGTGAACCGTTCACACAAATATGAACTTGTTCACCCCGAGTATACATGGTACATGAGCCGTGAGCAGTGAACAGTTCACCCGAAAATCAACTTACAAGAATAAGCAAAGAACACTGTGACACCCCGCTAACCGGCCCCCTGCTTCCTGCCAGTCCGTGAGCGGTCTGCCACCATAGAGCTCGGTATTGCAGGATCGAGTCAACTGGTTTAATTACAACTCAGATTACACCAAACACATATTTTATTCATATTAAAAGTTGATACAGTATAACAGAAGCAAATACTATTACATCACATAATAAACAAATACATAACATGATATTTTCCTAAGTCCTCCCCTTTTATTTATTTTAGGTACCTAAGATTACATACAATTTGAAAACGATCAGCTATAAGCTGGTGAGTTCAGAGGTTTTGATATTGTTTTCAAAACTGTTGATCAGACAGTTCCTATTTTTGTTATTACCATAAACATTCTGGCACCGAAAGATATATACATTTGCCTCAATATGACTACCAAATATCATGTATAGATCGATAATAATGCATACGTGTAAACCTCCAGTTCTATCGTATGATGTTTATCAGACCCAGTAGTATTACCCATTATTACCTAGCCACACAAGGTTAACGGTTCGGTCAGCAGTTTGGGCACTTTTGATTGGTATGTTTATAATTTATTTAATAACCAATAGTCATTGTGTCTTGTTTCAAAAATGTACTTGTATGTATATGTAATCTCCCCAGTATTGTAAAACAGTAAAACGTATTAAAAAGTGGGGTGGTGAAACTCATCTAATGGACGTGGCAACGAGATAGATAATAAGAAAATGAAATAAGCAATCCACGAGCGTAACCTCCTGAGAAAGTGTGGTAGACAGCTCCTTGCGCGAATACAAGTGATCAGAATCGAGTATAACCTCCGTTAAGTATAACAACAATCAGAGAGGATAAATTCAAGTGTAATGAAGTCGAGATCAAATTGGCCAAGAGATATGCTCGTCGATCTCTATTTATAGGCATAAATCGGTGAACTAACCGATACGCGTAGAAGAGTCGGCAGAGCCGACCAGCTAGACAAACTACGCGATACGTGTGCATGAAATTTTGTGGGCCTCTCCAAGGCTGCTACGTGGTGCTGAGTCAGTGGCTTAGATTCTACCACGTGGCCAGAATCTTGCCACGCGTGTTCGGGTGCTGCCACGTTGGGGCCCCGAACCTGCCATGTGGTTACAAATGGCCCACACGTGTCACTGCGTGGTGTTTCGCGAGTGTTAATTTTGTTTTCGCGTTTCCCGGTTTGTTCAGACTCTGTTTCGCGTGCGGTTTTTGCCCACATTCATGATTTTCCATTTCCTATCCAACCCTTCTGTTTTCACCTCATGAAGAGGTGTTGAGATTTCAGTCCTATGGAATGTTGTATCTTTGTGCGTGTAACTCTCGTATTCAAATTTCGCATACACTCAAAAGATTCTAAATACGTATTAGAATATAACGCGAATATTTATTTCATATAAATATTGAATTACAATGGCATATCTCCGAGATTACATTAACTCAAAGGTCGGAATCTGCTCGGATTAACTGCCGGAAAATCGCCAATTGTTATAGTCTCCCCGGGTTATAGAAATTTCGCCCCGAAAGTTAACGTTAGTAATTTTGCTCATGGAACAAGTGGGGATACTTCGCTTGCATGTGATCTTCACATTCAAGTTTATACTCTCGACCGCGTCATAAATTCCATCTGACTTTTACTATAGGAATATATTTGTTCTTGAAACATTTGACTTCTCGATCAAGGATTTCGATTGGTTCTTCGATGAAATGAAGTTTATTGTCAATGCGTATTTCATCGAAAGAAATGATTAAAGATTCATTCGCAAGACACTTCTTAATATTGGAGACATGGAAAGTGTCGTGTATCCCACTAAATTCTTGCGGTAGTTTGAGTTTATAAGCAACAGGACCAATCCTCTCAAGGATTTCGAAAGGTCCGACGTATCTTGGTGATAACTTACCCTTCTTTCCAAAGCGTACTACTCCCTTCTAGGGTGATACCTTTGAAAGAACTTTATTGCCAATGCTAAATTTATGAGGTTTCCGTCGATAGTCAGCATAGCTCTTTTGACGTTTCTTGTAGCTTTGATTCGTTCTTGGATTTTGAAAATCTTATCGGTCGTGTCTTGAACTAATTTAGGACCAGTAATAGCTTTCAAAAGTTGAGTATCACCCACCTCCGCACAACATAACGGAGACCGGCATTTTCTACCATATAATGCCTCAAACAAAGAGCACTGAATACTGGTATGGTAGTTGTTATTGTATGAGAATTACACTAATGGAAGATATATGTCCCAACTGCCACTGAAATCATTATACAAGCTCTTAACATGTCTTCCAGAGTTTGTATAGTTCGCTCTGTCTAGCCATCAGTTTGAGGATGATAAGTAGTACTCAGATTCAAACGTGTACCCGAAGCCTTTTGGAGTGTTTGCCAAAATCTTGATGTGAAGTGATTGTCCCTATTGGAAAATTTTGATACGGGTACACCGTTTCTCGATACAACTTATTTGATATAAATTTTTGACAAGGTTTTCATTTTGTAATCTTCGCGTATGGGTAAGAAGTGAGCTGATTTGGTCAGTTTATCAATAATGACCCAAATCGTATCGTGACTGCTTGATGTTCGAGGGAGTTTTGTAATGAAGTCCATGGAAATCTGCTCTCACTTCCATAGCGGAGTGTCTGGTTTTTCTAACAATCCATATGGTTTTCGAAGTTTACCTTTCACTTTTAAGCAGGTTAAACATCGACTCATAGAGGCAACAATATCAGCTTTGAAGTTCAGCCACCAGTAATGTTCCTTGGGATCGTGGTACATCTTGTCTTCTCTAGGATGTATCTAGTATTTGGATTTGGGCTTCATCGAGTATATGGTTTCTCAATTCACCAAATTTTGGAACCCAAATTCGATTTATGAAAGTACGAGTTTCGTCTGGTTTAACTTCTAGATGTTTTTCCATACTTCCCAGGGATTCGCCTTCAAGGTTGGGTTCCTTTAGTGCTTCAAGTTGAGCTTCTAGTATTTTTGTTGTTAATCCGATTGGATAGTCATGCCTAAAGCACGAATTCGTAATATTTTAACTCGTTCTTTCTGGCTTAAGGTATCAGCCACAACATTGGCTTTACCTGGATGATATTTAATTTCGCAATCATAATCATTTAATAGTTCAACCCAACGTCGTTGCCTTATGTTGAGTTCTTTTTTATTGAATATATGCTAGAGACGCTAATGATCAGTATATACTGTGCATTTTGTACCAAATAAGTAGTGTCTCCAGATCTTGAGAGCAAAAACTACAGCACCTAGTTCAAGATCATGGGTGGTGTACTTCTTGTTGTGAGTTTTGAGTTGACGGGATGTGTATGCTATGAACTTGTCGTGTTGCATGAGTACGTATCCTAATCTTTGTCGTGAGGCGTCATGATGACCTGTCGTAGGGTCATGCAAAACCTAAACAAATAACCTACGGCAAGAGTAAGTCAGGTATCGTATCCACGAGGAGCATGTGGTTAGTGTTATTTTGTATTGCAATTTTTATAATTTATCTAATTGACTGAAAAATAAATCTGATTGCTTGAAAATTTGATTTTGAATTAAGAAAACAAGAATGAAATTAAGATTTGAAACAACTTAAAAGAAAAGTGATTCATCCAGGATTCAAGATCAAAGTTAGATATTTGACCTAATTTTTCAATTTAGAAAAACCACATAGACATAACTAAGTTGTTTATTCGATTGTGACAAACAATGACCATTTACTTCGATTGCAATACAACGGATGGTTATCACATGAACATCAATTAAACATTAAGAAACCAAATTCAAATCTAATATATCCTAATTACTAGAACTCTCGGGAATTGAAGGATTTAAAATAAGATTCAATAATATTCAATCATTTACAATCAAACAAATCAACAAATAGCAACAAGCATCGAATGCTTAGAATGCTTGTCCCAAAAAAAATGAAAAACAAGTCAAAATATCTTTACTTACAAGAACCCTCTACCCGGGGGAAATCACAAAACAAACTAGCCTTGCATCACGCGTATCTTATCTAACTTCAAAAGTGTGCCGTCGGTTGGAATTGGCTCGAAACTTCTGCCAAAAGGCAACCCCCAAAAAATGCCGTCAAATCTCCCTCTTTAATTCCTACGACTAATCTTTTGTCTTCATGGGCCACCCAAATATTTAAACCCCAAAATATTTTGTATATGCTTAAAGCCCACGTAGTGTATATTAACTAGCCCATAATATCTATATTGCATTTCATTTGATTACAACCCAATCTCGATCCATCATGTTGGGTTAGTTATTTTTGTTTGTCACCAACTTCCATTTAATATTGATTCCAACACAACTAAAGTCCACAAAAATAAAATTCTGAACGATCATCATCATCTTCAACACAAGTACCATTCTCAGTTACTTCTTTTGTAAGCTCAAAATTATAATAGGTATCTATTTTTCACCTTTTAACCTGAAAACACCAACGATATTTCACGCGAATATATGTATAAAAACACATAGTTACTAATCTTAATCACGTGAAATTAACCCGTCGATCACGTCACAATATACGATAAACCCTTTTGTTCCATCAGGAAGAGACAAGATCAGAGCGCTGCATAGTTTTTGTTTTAGTAATTGGAATTTCATTTCTTCTTTGTCGCCCCACACGAAATCTTTACCCTTCTGGGTCAGAGTTGTGAGTGAGAGTTCTATATTTGAAAAGTTCTCGATGAGTCGTCTATAATAGCCGGCCAAACCCAAGAATTGTCGTACCTCAGTTGGCGTTTTCGATGCTTCCCGATTCTTGATTGCCTATATTTTAGTTAAACTTTAGTGTCTGCCTTAGAGTCTTTGGGTTGACCTCGGTCTTAACCCATCTACTTCATGCGACCGGTACACTTCCGTAAGTATACTACATATATGTAGCATTAAACAACTTACGACATAATTTTTTAAATATAAATTATTTATACTTGTGTTATATATAAAAAAAAGTTGTAATTTAATGGTGCAAACCATGGTAAAAATAGTGATCTATGAAAAAATAAGAAATATATATAAATAAAAGTTTGTATCTCTCCTTCAAAAGTGATTCTCTTATAGGGGATTGTTCACTAGAGATCACTCTTTATATGAAAACTCGAGAATCACACCTAAATGAACTTAATATATTTTTGATTTGTTCATACACTATTATTTTTTTAAACGATTTGCACCATTAAGTCACAAATTTTCCCCTCTACTAAACGAGTATAATGAAGCGACAAAAAAGGAAAAAAAACATTCGAGCAAAATTGTTACATAGTGCACATATGGATTATGAAGTTCATTCACCTATTTTTATTTCACATGCATATAGTTAAACTCTAAATCTAAAACCTAAAAGCTAAACCTAAAAGCTAAACCGCAAAGCTAAACTCTAAAATCTAAATCTTAAAGCTAAACCCTAAAAGATAAACCATAAAAGCTATAACCTAAAACTTAAAGCTAAACCCTAAACACTAAAAGTTAAAGCTAACTCCAATAACTAGCCCCAAACACTAACCCCTAAAATTAGTCCTAAACACTAAAGTTAAACCCTAAATTTGAACCATAAAACAAACCCTTAAACCCTAAAATTCTGACATTCTTTTTTTTATATAGCTTTATTATACTTGTTTAAAAAAAAAATTATGATTCAACGATGCAACTCGTTCCAAAAATATAATAACGTATAAAGAAATAAGAAATGCTTAATATTCATTTAAGTGAAGATTTTTTTATTCTCAAACAAGTGAGTGGTTTTTGTATAAACCTTGTTATTCTCTTATATAAGATCTCATATTTATAGAGGTTGGATCCGCTAAAAACAATAATTTAGCTAAAACAATAGGAACAAATCTCGTCCCTTAAAAAACATAATCTAGTACAAACTAATTTAGTACAAAATTATCTAGTTTTTGTTTTTTTTAGACGACAAAGGAAAAATATATAATACAAAACATGTATATTTAGTTGGTTTAAGAATGCAGTACATGTACATTTATATCTAGTTGTTTTGAGAATATAGTACAGTATATTTAGTTGGTTTAAGAATAAAGTACATGTATATCTATTGTCTTGAAAATACAATACACACGTAGATAAAGTTATTTTGAAAATACAGTACATGTATATCTTGCTTTTTGATAACAGAGTACGTATAAATCTAGTAGTTTTGAAAATACAGTATATCTATATATAGTTTTGTGTACTACATTTTTTGTACTAAATTCTTTTGTACTATTTTATCGTATTAGATTTTTTTATGTTTAAAAAAAGTATATCACAATGGTATTCAAATTAAAGAGGAAGAAACACTTGTTTTTATGGTGCAATTTTTTTAAAAAAAATATTGTCGTATGAAAAAAGTTATTAGTGTTTAAAAGAAGTGGGGAAAAGTTCAAAAAAGTCAACAAATGGGTTTTTAAATAAATGTCATTTTCCTTGTTTTTTTTCCCTTAAGCAAGTGGATGGCTAAGATTTTTTTCCTAGTGTTTTTACGCAAGATATTCTTCCTATTTAATATTTCCTCTATATTTATAAGCCAAGAAATTAATATTATTTCATTTAATAATTGTTATCGCATTCTCTTCCACAAAACATTAAAAGTTCCGTTTTTTTGTCCAAAGTTGTAGTAGTGGAGCACACTTTTGATGAACTTTGCCGTATAAAAATTACAACATAATATATATAGTAGTAGGCAAAAAAGTCTTGACGTTTTCAGCTTTAAACATAAAAAAGAACGTGTAGAATACGATAAGGTTGATGCTGGCAAAACTCCTTTTTGTGCAGGTATCTTCTACTCCAAAAGTCCAAAGTTCTTCTGGTGATGTCCTCTAACAGAAGTAGATGAAGTTCCGAGTTCTTCTGCTGATCAAAGTTGAATAGAAGAAGCATTACACAAAGACCACTTTTGCAGATGCTGACTAGTTGTCAGACAGAACAGTACACACGTGCTACTGTTCTGTCTGTACTTTTGCTTTTCATTTAATGCTTTCTTAAACAAACATACTTTCATTAAATGCTATGTAACAACTAGTCACTTCGGACACGTTCTCTTTTGTTAGTGATGATTATGTGTAATGGTTAATATTGTTAGTTTATTTCTAGATAGGTAATATAGTTAAAACCGGTGTGTATTACCTACGAGTATACAACCGTAACACTAGTATATGTATACTCAATACTTATCTTGTTGTACGCTTGCATGCTTAACACCTTGAGTGATAATATACTAGAAGCTTGTTTGAATTACGTTGTTCTTACTTGTGTTCTTAATCGTGTTCTATTGCAACTGTTTGATACCGTGTGAGATAACTCTTGAGAGTGTATTCCGCCATTCTTAAGAGTACAAAGAGAGAAAAACCTTGTGAGAGTTGTGTTAGAAAACCCAACCCGATCCTATACTAAAGTTTTAAGTCTTATCAATTTTCATCTCTAGCGTTTCAATTCTTAAAATTTTTCACCCATAACCTTTCAAGTCTTAACAGTTTTCGTCCATAACGCTGCAAGCTTAACAGTTTTTGCCACTAACGTTTAATGTCTTTAACAATTTTCGTCCCTAACGTTTTAAGTCTTAATAGTTTTTTATTAAAGGTTTATTGATAAAAATCGTTAAGACTTGAAACTGTTTAAGTCTTGGAAATCTCAAAAAGGAAAACCGTAGTTACTCTATTTAAATTTTAAATTTGACGTTTATTTAATTTGTATAATTATCAACTAAATTTAATAAATTTATATTTAAAAATTTGTAATGAATAATATTAAAATCTCAAAGCATAATTTATAGTTATAAAAGTGTTAAACATTTATTTTTTTATTATTCACAATAATAACTTAATATATATATTCAATTATTCAATGATAAAGTTTGTGTTGATTATGTAAACTCGTATAATACACGGGTTATAAGCTAGTTGATTATATAATCTCGTGCAATACACGAGTTTGTAACCTATTATTATACTTAAACAAATAATATTGATATTTATTAATTAAAACCAACCTTCTTCCATTCATGGCGTTCATACATGTTAACGAATTGTACGTGAATTGTAACGACGATTTTTAAATCCGATTCAATGGTGACGAATGCTAAAATTGGCCAGGATGGCGTTGAAACGTCGTATTGGAGCTCGTCCATCACATTTAGATACAAACTGCAAAACTGGTTACCGGTCAAACAATAACAATTATTTTATGTTGTCGTCGTTCTCTAGCTTAGTGTCGATGGACATCTATTTCACGTAAAAATCAGCAATCAATATCATAAATATTACAAAATTTGATAAGACATAAGTTACCCTAAAAACAATAATTGACTGTTCATTACAATAAAACAAATATAGCTAGTAGGTGAGATGGTTACCTTTTTGTTTTCTAGCCATCCATATTTCCATGCATATTTTTCATTTTTTGTCTTTGCTTAAATAAGTGCTACTTTATCAAAGAATTAAAATATAGGTTAAGACTATTTTAAATATGAAGCTTATTATAAGAGTGATAAAAGAGATTTCAAAAAAATTATAAACCGACTCAAACGATCTCCGATTGAACTCATTTTAGCGGTGTTGGAACCGTCTTGTCGAACTCTTTCTCGCTCCTAAAAACCTAAGCCACCACCCCACCCCACCCCCACACCACCCCAAAAACCTAAACCATCCCACCCCAACCCCCC
>WOUH02000017.1:4968431-4988146 GCA_009936405.2 Stevia rebaudiana | reverse complement strand
TTAATAGTTAACCATTGAGCTTGTGAACAATCATTGAGGTCACGGCCGGTGATTCCGCCGCCGGCCAGGGTGTGACACAACAAAGCCCCGTGGTTGTTTCAGGTAAACTGTTTCCTGAAGATCACCATGCATAAAAGCATTCTGTACATCTAGGTGCCTAAGAGACTAGCGTTGTGTAACAACAAGAGAAAGTACAACGCGAATTGTAGTAGCTTTAACCACTGGACTAAACGTTTTAGTGTAGTCCTAATGAAAACCCTTAGCTACAAGTCGTGCTTTGTAGCGTTGTATTTCCCCTGTCTGATCTCTTTTAATTTTATAAACCCACTTGCAATCGACTAGGTTGTTACCAACAAGCGACCAAGTACCATTTCTCATAAGGGCAGAATATTCGTCTGGCATAGCACGACGCCAGTTAGGGTCTTTGTTGGCAATGTCAAAGGAGGTAGGCTCGGTGGGAGTAGTAGTGGTTACAAAGGAAGAAGGATTGAACCGGTCTGTTTGTTTTGGGTTTGGACGCAGGTGAGATGGGCTAGAACGAGGTGGTGGACCGGTTGAGATGGATCAGTAGACTGAACCGAAGGGGATTGTTGGGCCGGGATGGTGTGTGAAGCCGAGGAAGCCTGTTGGGCTGACGAGGTCTGTTGGGCCGAAGAGGGGGAGTGATGGGTGTTGGTTGAAGAGGGTGCATCAGTTGAAGGATCGAGGTGGGCAGGTGGAGTGGGTTGGGGTGGGTTGTTGGTTACAGGATTGGTTTATTGTGGTGGATCGGGATCGGTAGGAGAGGGAGGAGGAGGGGTTGGATATGACGAGACATAGAGGGATGGTAGTGGAGAGTTTGGGTCGGTTTGGCTAGGAACAGCAAAAGGAAAATGGTTTTCGTTAAAGCGAACGTGACGGGCAATATATACCCTGTCAGAGGCGGGATCATAACATCGATAACCATGGTGAGATGTGCTATACCCAAGAAATACACAAGGTGTTGAACAAAAATCCATTTTGTGTTTGTTGTATGGGCGAAGATGTGGGTAACACTGACAGCCAAACACACGAAGAAAAGAGAAATCAGGTTTCTGGTTAAGAAGTTGTTCGAATGGAGAGGTGTTAGAGGTGGTACGGGATGGCATGCGATTAATTAGGTAGACGGCGGTCTCAAAAGCAAAGTGCCAAAAACGTTGTGGAACTTAAGAGTGAGCTAACAAGGTAAGACCCATCTCAACGACATGTCGATGGCGGCGTTTGACAATACCGTTTTGTTCGCTCATGTGTGGATAGGAGAAACGGTGTTGGATGCCAAGGGATGAAAAAAGAGGGGTGAGTTTGCGAAACTCACCACCACTGTCTGTTTGGACCATTCGTAATTTTGACTGAAACTGTCGTTCAACCATGGTGATAAATTGTTTAAATGTTTCAAAAACATCAGATTTTAATTTTAAAGGAAAAATCTACATAAATCGTGTAAAGTGATCAACGCATAAAAGAAAGTATGAATGACCATTAAACGAGGTAATTGGCGCAGGGCCCCAAACATCCAAAACACGAGAACTTTTATAAACTGAAGGTAATAAATGAAGTTTTCTAGATTTCCCAATGAAACATGCATTACAATGAGAATCTAAATCATTATTCAAAACAGGAAGACAATATTTAGAAAGCATAGAATTAAAAAGTTGCTGATGTGGATGACCCAAACGATGATGCCAGATTGTTGAAGAGGCACGAACGGAAGAAAAAGCAACTTTCTGGATAGGTTGAACTTGGGGAAGCCGAATTGAATAGAGACCGCCACTACTTGGACCCGTGAGGAGGATAGTGCGTGTAGACTTGTCCTTCACAACAAAAAAGGTAGAATGGAATTCAAAAAAGACATTGTTATCAAAGCAAAATTGTTGAACAGAATATTTTTAAGGAAAATGTTTTAGAAGGTGAGTAAAAACGAGAAGAACCGATGTGAAGGATAGGTAAACCCTTACCATTGCCAACATGACGATTGTCCTCACCGTAGTATGGCTCTGAATGTTCAAACCCTGAGAGATCTTGTGAAACATGGTTGCTGGAACCTGTGTCTGGAATCCAAGCTGCTGTTGGTGCTTGAGATCGCTAATCTGCAAAATTAGCAGACGGTTGTCTTGGTCGCATGGTGTTGGGATCGCGGCTAGGGCATTGGGATGGTAGGTGTCTAATGCCACACCTGTTACATGTACCATAAACCGTATTCTGGTTGGAAGCCCAGTTTTTGATTTACTCCTTGATTCCTGTAAGAGTTGTATCCACCGCGACCACCACCCCTACGGTTTCCATGTCCTCGGTTAGAGGAAGGACGGGAGGTGTACATGGCATGTGGAGGTGCACCAGAGAATACCTGTGAGTTGTGAGTTCGGTTGGACATGCAAACCAAGTTGAGCCAGCATATGTTGAAGGGCTTGAAGCGTATCAGCTAGAATCGAGGTAGCCGAGGTGGACGACTGCCTAGCCGTTGTGGTTGTACTAAACGCTTGAACTGGTGAAACGTCGGGAGCAGCCTTTTTGATCATGTAGTCGTGATCAGATAGAAGACCATGTAGCTCGGTGAAGCTTGTTGGAAAGTCTGGTAAGTAAAGTAGACTTTAACCCATTGTACTCGTCACGAAGCCCTGCAATAACCAACATAACGAGATCGGTTTCTTTCATCGGATCGCCAATGTTGGCGAGCGCATCAGAATATGACTGTGCTCTTGTCAAGTAGGCAGCAGCAGGGGTCTCATCCCCCAACATTGTAAGGCGCAACAGTTGTGTTTTAAGTGTATAAATACGTGAGGATGTGTGGGGTGCATATGCACGCTCGAGTGAAAGCCAAATATCACGCGAAGTGGTACCCTGGACATGCTGAAAAGAGGCTTCGGAGATGGTGGAGATCAGCACGGTGCGAACATGGGCATCATTAGAGACCCAGATAGCATAATTAGGGTTAGGAGCATGTGCATCTTTGTTAGTAGTAGGGGGTAGGGTTGGCTTTGGGCAAGGTATGGTATGATCGATATAACCGAACAGGTTGTTGGTGATGAGAAAAGGTTCAACCATGGATTTCCAGAAACCATAGTTAGTAGGTGATAAAGTAAAACCGAACTTGTGTGAATAATGGGAGGTTTTGACAGCAGAGGAGAAGGCGTTAATCATTGCCATACCGAAAAAAAAAAGAATGAAGCGAAGGTGGAGGCTGGAGATCAGCCGCAGGTGATGCGACGCAAGGTAAGGGAAGCGACGACATCAGTAGGGTTTGTATCCCTGGCTGTGATACCACAATAATCAATAGAATACGTGAATTGTGAATTGTATATCAATAATCATTAGGTTACAAGAGATATATATAGATTACACTATTACATGTTAACCCCTCTATAATATCTAATTACATATTAAGTCTAAACGTCTAATACCTTGGTATAAGGGCAGACACTATGCCAGTGGGTTAGGCACGTAATACCGTCGCATACTGGCGGCCTTCATTAACCAGAAGATGAGACACCTTAAAAATTGGACTGTTCCACTCTATTTGAACCATAGTAGTATTACCGTCACGATGATTAAAAAAATCTAAAAATAGCACACCATTTTGACTATTTAATCACAAAATTCTCCGTTGTTCTTCTGATAATTCCTCCACCTCCAAAAAAAATTTCCAACCAAAAGTTCATTCGACTTAATCTGGTTCGAGCTCTCGTTCTCAACCAGCACCAAGTTATTCTCAACAACCACCCCCTCATTCTCAACAATCGATCCCTCATTCTCAAAACCAATCCCGCATTCTCAATAGACGCCAACGTTCCACTAATCACCCCAACCGTTTTAGTTTCAAGCATCACTCAGCATCCTCATAAACTAATTCCGCATCCTTAAGATTGGACGACGTTTACCACACTACATGACAATCTTCTCCAAGCGTATTTGAAGATTACCATCCAACAAAAACGAGAGATTGCAACGTGGTATGGATGACCCTGTGATTTTTCAATAATTTAGTCGTATTTTAATATGTGTGTGTTTTTTAGGTTGTCGAGTTGTATTTTTATTTGTAGTTTTAATGAGTTATTATGCCATTTTTAAGATTTGTAATTAATGAATTATGTGTTTTTAATTTAATTTGTAATAAGGTTGAAGGTTAGAGAAGATTCAAATTGGTAGGATGAGGGTTGAGAGAGTTGACATAAAGTAAAATTGAGGTGGCATGATATGACAAGATTTCATTGACAAAGGTTGAAAGGTTAGAGGGTATATGAGAACATCCACCACCCTAACAAATGACAACCTTTATCTCGCATCTACTCAAAAACCAAATTGATTCCTTAAACACCCCGGATTTAAAATGCCATGCTTGATGGCTTTCGTGCCCTATTGATATTAAGAAATGGGAACTTGTACCCAATGCTGCAAAAGTCGGCCTCGAGGGCCTTGGAACCGTTGAGTACTCACTCAAATGAAGTGTTCTGAAGCGATTTTATGTTATTTCGAGGAGGTCCAATCATTCGGTGAGCACTCCAAGGAGGTTCAAGGTATGTCGTATTGTGGTGTATCTATCATTTTGACTAATTAGATTATAAATGGAAATTGTTGATGCAATTATTAATTTGAACATGTATTTTATTAAATATTAATAAAACTATTATATTTGGCATATATATAATATCTAAAAAATAAAGTTTTTAGTAATTTACTATATCTGGCGACTCCCTGAGTACTTCCAACTCTTCAGTCGACCAACCTGTGAGTGCATACTTGTACCCTAGACGTCATAGTATGAATATTGTACAGAGTATGTCGACTTTTCATCCTAAAACGCGTTTTGATGGATCTATGAAATTGTATAAAGCACCGTTAGTCTAGGATAGACGATAACAATAAGAGTGGTGGATTTAAAAAAAAAACATTTAATCCAGTTGTAAAACCTGCAACTAACGCCATTGCGACTTGAACCGAACCCAAATCGCATAGGAGTAACTCGTATCTGAATTTACCGCTCAAAAACATATCTAAAACAACGCATTGTATTTTCTTGTTTGAAAAACTTATTCCAAAGGCATTATTATTTTTTTATTTTGAAAGGACGAAAGACATTAATTAAAGGAAAATACGTGGCCACTTTTGCAGTGTGTCATTATCTCATCTTAAATAACAGAAAACAACCTCAAAATTCACCATAACTGCAACTGTGTGTGTGTGTGTTTGGTGCAAAATGAGCGCAAAACGGAACAATGATCCGCAAATGGTCTGCTTCTGTCTCCTATCTAGGGTTTCTTAATTACACACTTTCACATTTCACTCTATTTATCCCCAATTTCTTCACTCGCAACTTATTTGAGCATATACCCGAAATAGTTTGAGCCATTTGAGGCAAAAATCTCAAAATCCCAACTTGAATTTGACTCGAAATTCACAATCTTGAATGATCCAATGATGGAAATTCTGCATTTCGTTCTTGGTGCTGCGTGATTGTGTGGTTAATCCGTTTAGAAGAAGACAAGAACAAGGGTAAACGACATCGTTCCACATCAAAGCAAGGTGCTTGTCAATTGTCATCTATGTTTCTCTTTCAATCTTGACGTATTATTGCTTGGTCAATAAGCATTCTTGAAAAATTTTACAAGTTTCAGGCACAAGCTCCACTTATCTTGTTTTATTTTATTATTATTTTTATTCTGAGTTAAAAGTGTGCACATTATTTTCTCTTTTGATATGATGGTTTTTGCTTGTGTAGATGAACTTATATGTTCTTAGATCTTACATAAACTGTTTAATTGAAGAAATTCTAGTTGGGATTTGAAAATCTTGACTTTGTTTTTTGTTTTCCAATCTGGGTTCTCAGGAATTGTACTATATAAGTTGATATTTTTATTTTTTTGAGATTCTTGATGGGTATTAGACAATAGGATTTACAAATCTTGAACAAGATTTTTTATTTATGCAAAATCCTTTGTGGGCTTCCAGTTTGTTTTTTTTTATGATAGTGAAAACTAGTTGTGTTAATATAGTTGAATGATTGATCACATGATCAAATCAAGTGTTCTTCAAGGTGATCTTATAGTAGCAAACATAATAAGGGTCTGTTTTTGTCAAATTTTGGTGAATTTTTGATCATTTTATTTAGAAATCTTAATTATTTTTAGAGTAATGATGGCGGTTACTTCGTCCTGCAAAGGGGACTCAATGGGAATGGATAATGGTAAATATGTTCGGTACACACCAGAACAAGTTGAAGCTTTAGAAAGATTGTATCATGATTGTCCAAAACCGAGTTCGCATCGCAGACAACAACTCATACGTGAGTGTCCGATTCTCTCAAACATCGAGCCCAAACAGATCAAAGTCTGGTTTCAAAATCGAAGGTAGAATCTATTATTTTAATATTTAAAGTTCTTGATCATGAAACACCCCTTTCATCTTGAGTTCATTGAAAAAAAACCAATTTGGACCAGAAAGAATTAGGTGGTAATCTTTTTCAAGTTTGCTACTTTAATTTAAGTTCTTGATCTTGAAACATACCCTTTGATCGTAAATGCATAAAAGTATCCCATTTTTTGACTTTTTAGTTGACTTGTTAGGTTCTTGATCTTGAAACATCCTTTTCAAATAATTTGGATAACACATAGCCTATTTTGGACAAGAAATAATTATTCTTTTAAATAAAAAATAAGTTCTTGATCTGGTAATACACCTCTTTCATCCTAAATTTATTAAAATTTCCCATTTTTGACTGGAAAATTTGGCCAGTAATCTTTTTCAAGTTTTGGTGATTTATTTTAATTAAAAGTTGAATTCTTGATATTCAAACACGCCTTTCATGTTAAGTGCATATTAAAATATAAATACTTGGACCAGAAAGAATTGAACGGTAATCTTTTTCGGATTTCGATGACTTTTTAAATTAAAAAGATATTGTTTGTATACAAAAGATGTAGGGAAAAACAAAGAAAAGAAGCATCAAGATTGCAAGCTGTGAATAGGAAGTTATCAGCAATGAATAAGTTATTAATGGAGGAGAATGATAGGTTGCAGAAACAAGTTTCTAACTTGGTGTATGAAAACAGCCACTTTCGCCAGCAGACTCAAAACGTAATTTTTTTAAAATTTATTTCTTTAATTTTTTTCAGTTGGGATTTCTTTTAGTTTCTAAATTATGAATCTTTATGTGTAAAAAGTGAATTTTTTACTATATTAATATGTTTCTTGATCATTTTTTGTTAATTTTTTTTACTTCTTTTATGCAGATGGCGCTCGTCACCACAGACACGAGTTGTGATTCGGTGGTGACGAGCGGTCAACACCACTCTAGCCCTCAAAATCCACCAATGGATGCTAGTCCTGCAGGGTAATTTAGTAATTCCACCACCCTTTTTAAGAAAAAAATATTATTTTCTTTATGTTCTTGATTGATTGATACTTTATATGACTATGTATTTGAAAATTGTGTTTTTTGTATGTTTTTTAGGCTTTTGTCCATTGCAGAAGAAACTTTAACAGAATTTTTATCAAAGGCAACTGGGACTGCTGTGGAGTGGGTCCAAATGCCTGGGATGAAGGTTCTTTGCACTTACTTTAATAATATTATTAAATATATTAATGGTGACTAATTATTCCATTAAATACTTAATTAATATTATCTCTTGATTAAATTAAGGAAACCTGCTAACCTTCCAATTTACATCAGAATCTCATCATTTCAGTCACTATCCTCCACATTACCTTTTTTTGTTGTCTTTTCTTTTATTTTCTATTATTCATCTTCCAATTATAATACGTCAGCAACAAAAATAATTATGTTTTCATTATAGAATTAAGAATCATAAAACAGTAAATGACCCAAAAGAATGAGATCTAAGTTTTTCAAACTATCTATTTATTTTTATTTTTAGTGAAACCAAACCAAACTTTTGCAGCTCATCTATTCAGCGGTATATTTACAATGAATAACCAAACTTTACAAATATTTTGTCTTCTTTTCTGTATCTACTTTTTTTCTTGATTATGCCTGATCTTGTAAAGGAATTATTGTCTCCACTCTCCATTTATGATGTCAAAATTAGTATTATTAAAATGCAAAATCGATATGGATTTTATTATAATGTCAATTCCATCTTTCATCTATTTGAATTACTTTTCTTACTAAATGATGATACTTTTACGGTTTTACCACTTTCCATTAGTCTCTCAAAAATTAAAATTTGTCTATAATAATATGAAGTTGACATCAAAAGTCAAACGGGTTTCTTTTTTCCATACCCATCTTAGTAGATTAGTGAAGGCAGAGGATTAAGTTACAATGATAATTTGTCGGTTTTGGAAATCTTTCCAACAATTTGGTTTATAATTTTCTCATATAATTACTATAAAATATAGTCTTTAAAAACAATTGTGATCTTGTTGTATCTCAAGTCTTCAACAAGAACTTTCATCATTATTCTCCAAAAAAAGAAACTTAAAATCTTTTTTAATAATAATTTCCTTATGTAACCATTTTTGCAGCCTGGTCCGGATTCCAATGGAATCATTGCTATTTCTCATGGTTGCACCGGTGTTGCATCGCGTGCATGTGGTCTTGTCGGTCTTGAACCTACAAGAGTAAGTCCCCAAATTTGTTTTTATTACCAAGAACCTTAAACATGTGTCTTTTTGTGGGACCCACAACCACGGTATTCTGACATTTAAGGTTCTTTTCAGGTTGCTGAAATCCTTAAAGATCGACCATCATGGTTTCGTGATTGTCGAGCCGTTGATGTTCTCAATGTGCTCACAACCGGGACTAATGGAACCATTGAGCTTCTTTACATGCAGGTTAGCACCTAAATTTCAAATGCGCGCATCTGGAGCGCATAATGCTGTGATGATATGCATTGTTGCACATAGCTTTACGCGCTCCAGATGCGTGCATCATGGAACCGCATGTCATAATCGCATCACAACCAATATTTGTGCAAAGTAGACCTTAATTGCTCGTTGGGTCTAAATTTCTGATATCTTATTTAACTAATCTAACCATCAAGTAAACAATATGTTTTGGTATTTGAACAAATTAGACCATCGATTGAAAATATGTTAGTGTTTAAAAGTAAACGTTTTAAAATAGGATCTATAAACATTTTACTAGTATTTCTTTAATCACAAACCCCTCATATACATGATGAGGGTGCATCGCGCATCGGCCTTTGGTACCAAAACGCATCCATTTAGAATGCATTCGTACATGTGTTGCATGTGTTAAATCCTAACTCTTTGTTGACTTTGATGGTTTGACTCTTTTGTATGACCATGTTTTATATAGCTTTATGCACCAACTACTTTAGCACCAGCACGCGACTTCTGGTTACTGCGTTATACGTCTGCTTTAGAGGACGGTAGCCTAGTGGTACGTCTAAAATAAACTTAAACTCTTTTTTTTTTTTTTTCTAATTTATGTTTTATTTGCTTGTTTCAAGAAAATGTTTTGACTTTGATTTTGTTGACATTAAGATTTGTGAAAGATCATTGAACAACACTCAAAATGGTCCTACAATGCCACCAGTACCACATTTCGTGAGAGCCAAAATCTTGCCAAGTGGGTACCTCATACGACCATGTGACGGTGGTGGCTCGATTATTCACATAGTTGACCACGTTGACTTTGAGGTATGAGAAAATCAATCAACATTAAATCCAACAAAAGTAGTTTTTTTTTTTGTTTTATTATATTGAAATCTAACTTCATTTTGTTCCATATAACGTAGTCCGGAAGCATTCCCGAAGTTTTACGCCCTCTATACGAGTCATCAACACTACTTGCTCAGAGGACAACACTCGCAGTAAAATTCTCTTTAATTTAATTTTTTTCAAAAAATATTTACTTTAATTTAAAATTTGAAATTTATTTTATTTTTTAGGCTTTTCGCCAATTAAGGCAAATTTCACTAGAGATTAGTCAACCAATGATCACTAGTTGGGGAAGAAGACCGGCTGCGCTTCGTGCACTAGGTCAAAGAATGAGCAGGTTATTTATCTTTTTTCTTTTTTATTATTATTTTCATATTAAAGTCACTATTATTTATCATTCATGAAGTTTTCAAGAGTGTACATATTACAAAATATTAAAAAAAAAAAAATTTTTGCAGAGGTTTTAATGAAGCCATTAACGGTTTTACTGATGAGGGATGGAGTCTGATGGAAAGTGATGGTGTTGATGATGTCACCGTTCTTGTAAACCCGTCTCCAGATAAAGTGATGGGTGCAAATCCAATGTATTCAGATGGATTTCCATCAATTACCAATGCCGTTTTATGTGCTAAAGCTTCAATGCTCTTACAAGTATGTTGGTCAAAGTCAAACATACTGAATTTTCAACTATAAATACATTAATCACTTGTTACAATTTCAGAAATTATTTTTATCAATTCCAAGAAAAATGCAACATGTATAAAATTTTTTGTACCAAAACTTTAACAAAATCCATGTCAATTTTGAATATGAGAAGCAATAGGTTTGACCATAAGTCAAAATTTGACAGAATGTGCCTCCTGCAATACTTACAAGATTCTTGAGAGAACACCGATCTGAATGGGCTGATAGCGGTATCGATGGTTACTTGGCTGCATCGGTTAAAGGTGGTCCATGTGGCTTACCATTGGCTAGAACCGGTGGCTTTGGTGGTCAGGTTATTCTTCCATTGGCTCACACCATCGAGCACGAAGAGGTATTAAAAAAATTTGAAAATTTTGTAATTATTTTAGGATTGTTAATTTGGGTTTTCTGTTTAAATCAGTTTATGGAGGTTATTAAGCTTGAAAACATGTCGCATTATCGAGCAGAAGACATGCTTGTTCCCGGAGATATTTTCTTTTTGCAAGTAAGTAGTACTCACTCGGGTTTTCTGTTGACTATATTAGATTTTGACTTTGAAAGTCAAAGGTCAAACTTACTTTTTTTATTCCAGCTTTGTAGTGGAGTTGATGAAAACGCGATCGGTACATCTGCTGAACTTATTTTTGCTCCAATAGATGCCTCTTTCACCGACGATGCCCCTTTGTTACCTTCCGGTTTTCGTATAATCCCGATTAATAATGTAAATTTAAAATTAGTTTAATTATCCGGTACAATTTAGGGCTGACAAAACAGATCTAAACGGGTCAAACACGACACAATTAATGCATGACCTAAACATGAACATGACGCGATTAAATCGTGTCATTTCTTCAAACACGAACACTGACCTGTTTATAAAAGTGTTACACAATACGACCCAATTATCACAATTAAAAGATAAAATAAAGGTCACCAAATATTACAATTTAAAATAATAATATCTTTCAAGACCAATTCGTAACCCATTAGTCTTAACCTAATAAATAGTTTTTAAAATTAAAAAATATAAACAGGTTTAATTGTGTCATAAACGGGTTAGACAGGTTAAGACCTGTTTAGACACAATTTTAATTAAGTCCTAAATGTGTCGACCTGTTTATGACACGAAACCTGTTTAACTCGAACCCAAACTTGTTTAACTTCGTGTCATGTTGTGTTGTATTGTGTTAACAGGCTCGTGTTAGAAATTGTCAGCCTTACAGTACATATAATTTTAATAACTATCAATTAACGGTCCCTTTTAAATATCCTTGATTTACACAGAACTCACAGAACCCAACACGTGACCTTGCATCAACTCTTGAAGTGGGCCCACCTGGGAAACGAACACCAGATTACCTCAGTCAAAACGGGTCAACAAATTCAGTTATGACAATAGCATTTCAGTTTGCTTTTGAAATCCATCTTCAAGAAAATATAGCAGCAATGGCTAGACAATATGTGCGCAACATAATATCATCGGTTCAACGGGTCGCGTTAGCCCTCTCACCTTCGTCTTTAGGCCCACGAAGCTTACAAAGCCCATCTGGTACCCCTGAAGCCCATTTGCTAGCCCGTTGGATGTGTCAAAGCTTCCGGTAATTAAACCCTTTTAAAGTTTCAATCACTAATACTTTGTGCAACATCATTTCTAATAAGTGATTATCAGTAAATGATGAATTTTTTTATTTAATTTTTATTTTGATCTGTAGTTGCTTTCTTGGTGAAGATCTTTTTAAAATGGTTGATGAACGAAGCGATTCCATGCTTAAAACACTTTGGAATCATTCAGATGCCATAATGTGTTGTTCTTTAAAGGTAGTATTTTTTTTCTTTTTAATGATTTTAGATTAAAAACGTGCGTGTTTCTTGAAATCAAGATATTATAATATTTACAGGCGTTGCCCGATTTCACTTTTGCAAATCAAGCGGGTTTAGATATGCTTGAAACGACATTGGTTTCGCTTCAAGATATTACCGTTGACAAGATTTTTGATAGAGGTGGAAGAACCAGCATTTGCTCTGAGCTCCCACAGATTTTACAACAGGTAAATCATGTTTGACTTTTAAAGGTCAAATGTAAATTATTGCATTGCTTATTGTTTGACTTTCAAAGGTCATTCGTAAAGATTGTATTGCTTAATTGGTTTTAATAAGCGTGACGCGTTGCTCTATATACAACCAAAGAAGTTGCATCTGTCTGATTACTTATACATATCAGCCTTTTTATCAAACAAACCACATTCATAATCTGTTAAATCTCATTTGGTTGTTTTTACATGTCAACCTCCTTCATACGCTTATTTTAACCATATTTGACCAAATATGCACAAAGCGCGCCTGAAGGCTATGATGGGTTTTCCCAATCACATTTTAGGTTTCAGGCGCGCTTTTTAAAACCAAGATTGCTTATGGTTTTCTTTGTATGGTTTTTAGGGTTTTGCTTGTATCCCGGGTGGAGTTTGTTTAACTAGCATGGGAAGACCCGTGTCGTATGAACGAGCGGTAGCATGGAAGGTACTAAACGATGAAGAAAACCCTCACTGCATCGCCTTCGTGTTCGTTAATTGGTCGTTTGTTTGACTCTACGAAAGTCAAAAGAAAACTTGGTTGTTTAGAAATACTAGGTTTAGAAAGCCAAATATGTTGCATACTATTATTATTATAGCATATTTGAAAGACCATTATGTTCTTTTGTTGTGTTTATCTACATTGATTGATGTGTTTGGTTGTTTTGAGTTTATAAGATCTTTGTGTTTAATACTCTAATGCAATGATACCATGATACATTTCTTGGAATATTGTTGCAAATAAACTAGTCATTAGCATCAAGGTGGTACTATTATTTAATTTAACATTTACTTAATTTTTTTTCTTTTAATAACCTGTGCTTGTTAACTTTTAGAAGAAATCTAATCACACAACACATAAATCTTTCAAAGATTTTTTTTTTCTCAAATCAAAAGTTAAAAATCTACCAACACTTTTAGAAACTTTGTTTTTCTTTTTACATATAGATAAGAGTTCAATACAGATTAACAGATAATACAAAAACTGAGAGAACCAATCTCAACCGATGCTTTTTTGCATATTTTCTTTTTAAATCGATAAAATTCAAGATATATTTTTGCCAAATAAATGTTTGGAAGATGGAAAAAGGCTTCTAATACTCTGGCCTGCAACACAGACTCTTCAACCGAACAGTTTCCTACATATACAATGTTGACTTTTGAGGTCAAACTTGTCACATATCTGAAGCTACAAAGTTTATAACCATACTTTTTTTCTATTTATGTAAATCAGTTGGTTTTTAAAACTAAACTTTCAATTTCACTTGCGTTTACTTATGAATTAGTCAATGTTTCATCTGTAATGGGTAAAATAACTTTTTTTTAAAAACTGATCAAACAGATAAATTTAATCTATAGTTTATTTCAATGCATAAAACCTCTTGAACCAAGTTATTCAAAAAATACGATTATTATTATAAAAAAAAATAATCTATATAAATAAAATCGACACAATGACTACTTATAACTTATAAGACATTTAAAAGTTTCAAAAAAGTATTCCAACAATCCAACCCGCCTGTACCAAAAGTTTACCATATTTTAACCCGAACTCATTTTGACCCGTTATTTAACTCAAAGTGTTTGCAAACTATGAGTCTAACATACCTCAGAGTTGTCATGTTGATACCGAATCAAGAAAATGCATCTGCAACCCCTAATATCATGCAACTTTTTTTGAATATCAATAACTTGAACATCATAATATCTTGCTTGATCTGGTTTCTCCTAAAAACGCAACCACAAAACATAAAAAAAAATATATATAAAAAAAGTTTGATCTACAATAAATAAAGATTTTAAAATTTTCCAAAAAATAATAAAGCTTACTGACTTGGAAGCAAAGTACAATATCTCCAACCATGATTTTATTGCACTCCGAGTGATCAAGTGGGACCGATCGTTCACGCACATTTTTAACGTGCACCCATTCGTCCTCTTCTTTCCCAAAATCAGCATATCTTACAAGAACTTCCTGAAAATAATAAAAAATAAGTTTAAAAAAAAAACACTAATAAAAATAATAATTAAATAATAATAATAATTATTATTATTATTATGATAATAATAATAATAATTATTATTATTATTATGATAATAATAATAATAAAAACTTTTAGATGTTAAATAATATAAACAGAATTAAACTTGTATACAGTGTTTGCAAGTTTTTGAAAGAAAAAAGATACAAACTTACATATTCACTTGAACTAGTACGTCTGTGTGTAATGAAAGTCTCAACATCATACCTGATAAAAGTAAGGCGATATGAATGATGTTATTATTATTATTTAAATTTTAAATGTAAGCTTACCATGCATCATCTGATGATTTTGCTTCAAATTCCAACTTAGACAGATCTATAATTTTTTCTCCTGCATAAATTTGTTGTTTATTACACAAGGTCCATATCAATTTGTTCCAAAATAAATGATAAGTTTAATAAGCAATTAATAAAAAAATATACAAAATAGCCCTCAAATAGATAGGGTACATTGTTGATCACAGCTGAGGGCAAATTAGTAATTTTGTACCTTTACACGTATCAGAAGTTTCATTTATGTTCTTCAAGAAACAAGCTTCATGGGTTGATGGGGGATTATTAGGGCATGTATCTTTTGACATAATATCTTTATGCATATCAAGAAACCAACTTTGGACCTAATATATGATCATAAAAAAAATGTAAATAAATAAAAAGAAAAATGATTTAATTTTAATAATAATGTTAGAAAATGTGAATGAAGGGTATAAACCTCGGTCCATTTTAAAAGTGGTTTTCCAGCACGACCTGCAGAACGGCTGTTAAAGAAACCAAAAACGATATCATGATTGTAACAAGTAACAGAGAAAAAATTACTGTTGTTGCAATAATTTTCTTAAATAAAAATATTTTCATTTTAAAATGGTTGATTTTCTCGTCATCATGATTACATATAAAACTAGTTGTATTAATTTGGATCTGCAAGATTCTTCTATTTTTCTTCACCAAAATGTATAAACTGTTTGACTAAAAAGTCAAACAATATCGTCACACCATGTAGCAAATCAAATGTTGCAATGTAAGAAGCATGGTAATTTAGTTTTATTTTTATCCCATGTGAAATTGTGTTATTTCACATCCCAAAATATTTGCCATGAATTAGTTTCGATAAAGTTCACAAATTTTTTTACTAAAAAAATTAAAAATTGTAAAAAATAGCTAGAATGAAATCAAAATAAAGGGGATTGAAAAAGTTGTAAGCTATAAACAATTCATGAAAATAAAGCTATATAAAAAAGCATATATTTGTGATATTGCAGAAACATAACTCACTTAAAATTACTAGTCAATCTCTTGATGAATTCTGAATTTGGAAGTTGCCCTGATTCCTTTAATATTTTATCCATTTTCTCCATCTGTAAAATTAACAATTTACCAATGATTTTTCACATAAACATAAATCATACATACTCCTTACATATGCCAATTCAGTTACGCATATTTTTCATGGTAATCAACCTTTGAAGAGATCTAAGAAACTAATATAAAAAGATATAAAATTTAACACTTGCATTGAAAGTTAAACCAACAGATTCCTACTTGTTAACTTCACACATATAACAGCATTAATATTATTAAAGATTCTTTACACAGATTCCACATTAAATTTCATGATTTCAATCATGTCAGGTAATCAAGTTTATAGGTTGCCAAAATCATAAACCGGGATGAAGAAAACAACATTATAAACAAAAGTAGAAGCCATAAAGATTCTAGAATGTATTCTTAGAAGACTTATATGAAGACAAAAATTAAATATTAGTTAAATGACACAACATGAAAAAACATCATTAATCTAATTTTTATCACCATTTTCAGAACCCCCAATGAAGGCAAGATCCGCGTGTGAACCCAAAAAAAGTGATAACAGACCTAATATACAACAGGAAAAAGCTGTTTTAGGGCCAAATTAAGGTACTATTTGATGCAAATCCATTAATTTTATATTTTACAGAACACTCAAACATCTAAAGATCACAACTTTAAACAGAAATACTACATACAAACACTACATTCTTCTCCAATACACCTCATATGAAACATAGAAAAGATTATATACGCTTAAAATACACATATTCTTGAAATTTTCGAACATTATACAATTGATCGAGAGACAAAAAACATAAAAAGAACAGTTTATACAGCTCCAGATAGAAACATTTTCAATAAACTAGAATCCCATACGAAGAAACATATGATTAACAAAGACGAATGTATGATGATTGATGACTGACCTCAGCTGTTGTAAATCCAGAAAAAACAGCTTTTTCCCCTTTGGAACGAAGACGATGACGATCCATGATCGTTGCAAGTTTTCCAAATTGGTACTCGAAAACCCTGAAAAGTGTGTTTGTCGATTCGAGCGAAAAAGGTTGAGCGGGAATTAGGGAAGAAGAAAGTTTTAGTTTTTTTTTTTATTAATTTGTTTATTATTAGGGCATTTAACAAGTTTGGGCGCCTTCGACATTTTCTGGTTGTTCCCAATATTGTCGTGACTTCAATTCATAGAAACAATAAGTAAATAATCGTACATAAGATCCAAGTTAACTTAACATTTTCTTTGAACATGCGCATATGAGAGAGTCGTGTGTACCAGGTTGGTTATGTTATTGGTATTTGAATGTTTTTCTATTGTACCAGGTTGGTTATGTTATTGGTATTTGAATGTTTTTCTATACAGGGTCATGAAGTCAATTGTTATTGGAGATAGAATACCTCATAATTGTAGTCAAACGAAGAGCATCAATTGTAAGAATGCATCTCAATACTGAAGGAGATCAGTTCTTCAAATGCTAGAGATCGTTGGACATGGATAAAGGATCTGTCAGGTAGTTTTTCTGTTAAATCGATGCGTAAACTCCTACAAAAACATCTACTAGAAAATGATCAATATAGCTTCGAATGGAACAACTGGATCGTGATAAAGACAAATATTGTTGGTTGGAGAGCGATAAAGGAAAGACCGCCTACAAGGAAAGCAATCTCGATGCGAGGAATTCAAGTGGGCTCTCTTCTATGTCCGATTTGCGAATCAATCGATGAAGACATGAATCACCTCCAAGCTGCTTGAGAACCCACAAATCCCATTTGATCCCACATTGGCACATTGCCACATGGTGTAAGTTGCCGCCCATCTTTGCTTTTACCTCAAAAGACATCTTTGAAATCCAGAAAGAGATTCACGCATCCAATAGACTAAACAAAACAATAAACATCATCATCCTCACGGCCACTTGGTGCACTTGGAGATTAAAAAACGAGTTACTGTTCGAAAATAAACAAATCTCCTTGCTGAAGGTTATGCAAGACATCAAGTCCTCGTTTTTTTGGATAAAAAACCGTTCCACATATAAACATATTACATGCATTGATTCGTGTAATTTTTCATTCTAGTTATTTTAGTCGTTTGTATCTCTTTCCCGCTAGCCTCATGCTAGTTTTTTAATGAAAGTAAGTTCTTCAAGAAAAAAAAAGAATGAATTTTTTTGTCTGTATTTGATCATTAAGAAATTAAGAAAGTGTGTTTGCTTCTATTTGTAATTTTAAATAAATAAATAAACATAAAATATTAAATGTTTAAGAAAACAACCTATAAATAAATATTAAAGTTAAACTTCATGCTTAACTGCTTAAGTATAAATTACTGAAAGAATATATTATGACACCTTATGCAATCTCATACTGTTTTCTCTGTAGTGAATTACTAGATCATAAGAAATGTTTCGTCTAAAGACTATAAATGTATTTTGGATGCATTAGTGTAAATGATGGAACAACTTCAAAGTTAAACGAGTTGGGATACTTATAGAATTATAACCTCACAAAGAGTTTCACATTGGCAAACAATAAAAACAAGAGCGCAAAAGTTTCATCACGAACACAGATGAACAAACCAAATTCTTGTTCTTGTTTCTGTTCATTTATTTAACTAAGCGAACATGTATATCTTCTTCATATTCGTTTGTTATAACATTGAAAATAATGACCATAATTAAACAATTCCAACCAAGATTACACCCCCTATTAAATTCCAAGAGACATTCAACCGTTTAGTTAAATCGTCTGTTTGTTTATTCCTCGTGGTCTCTTACAATCCAGTTGATTAATTTCAACATTGCAAAATGTCATAAACAAACAGCTGCCGAGTTTGAATACTTTCTATTGAATGATGATGGATAAAGAGAGTTGCATCAAGTGAAATCGATGCTTTAACTTCTTTATATAAATGTATTTTTGAATTGAAAAATCAACATTAAAAACCGAGTTCATTTTGCCACACTTACCTATATGATTTCACTACATAAATGTAAATAATGAAATAAGATGTGTAATGTTCAGATTTTATAGATGATCACACAAAACAAAGTTAGCCTTCTTTTTAATCATGGTACATTTTACAATGACCATTAAATAATATTTAATTCATTTAGGACTCAAATTCATAACAATACAAGTCTAACAGGCTCAATTCGTATTCTAACTTGAGACGGGGATGAGTTTGCTCATTTTATTAAAGTTTAACGAATTTTTATATTTCTGTAAGTTACAAACAATCTCAAACAATAAATATATCATGGGGACGGTTATTGTAAAAAACGTATTTTTGGTGAGAAGGGTAGGAAGGAACTTGTACCGTACATCTAGGTTTTTAAACGGTCAAGATAATCACGGTGGCAAAAGCGTAATTAAAAAGTATCGTTCACTTATTTTTGTAGACGCTAAAGTTACGAAAAGGGTAAAAACGTAATTGTCTATTAACAAAATTACGAACCGCTTAATCGAGAATGTGAAACTGAAACGTATTTGTGAAATCCTGGGATTCAGATTTTCAAAATCTCCAAATTACGAACCAACAACATATAAATTACCATATGAATTTACGTACCACGGTACCAAAACAATTCAATATCGGACCATGTTTCCAAAACTTATTACCATATGAATTTACGTACCAAACAATTCAATGTACGGACCATGATTTCCAAAACTTATTACCATATGAATTTACGTACCAACCAATTAATTATACGGACCATGATTTCAATAATACGCTCTTAAAAATATGGACAAGAAAAATACGGATTTTTTGTTCCGAGTTATACGTGATGTTATTGATACGTAAAAGAATAATATGAAAAGCGTTAAATTACCATATGAATTTACGTACCAAAACAATTCAATATACGGACCATGTTTCCAAAACTTATTACCATATGAATTTACGTACCAAACAATTCAATGTACGGACCATGATTTCCAAA
>WOUH02000017.1:4955892-4968331 GCA_009936405.2 Stevia rebaudiana | reverse complement strand
TGGCGTACCGCCAATTTACAAATAGTCAAAGGTCGGAAATTGATCGGTTGACTGCCGGAAATTGGCCAGTCGTTACACTTGAGAGGAGCAGGCGACGAACAAAAGGAGGAGAAGAGTAGTATTCTTCTCAAATCTGCAAATTAGCATCAATCCTCACCAAATTCAAGTGCTAATTCACTCCCTAAGGTGGAATCATCCCCAAATCTTCCTTCTAAACACTAGGTGAGTGTAAGATAGTGCAAAATTTCATGTTGGATGAATTCTAGGTTTTGAGTTCTTGGGATTATAAATGCATTGGTGAATTTGATGTGTTAGATGCTAAATAACCATGAAACTATGCATAATTTAGTATATAAACACTAGAATTGGTGTTTGATGATGATTATGATGTTGTGTTCATGAAGGTTTATGTGGGTTTTGAAGAATTGATGAGATTGATAAGAAAACATGATATGTATGATAGATGAATTGATATATATGTTTGATTATGTGTAAAATGTGTATATGTGAAGTAAATTTTATAGATTTAGGTTAAATTCATGGCTTTTGACTTAACTTGAAGAAATTGGAGATTTTATATAGTTAAGTGATTGTAATCAATCATAACTATGAATTCTGCACATAAGGTGTTCGATGAAATACCATGAAATCATAAAACATGTGTTAATTGTCAAATTGTATGAAAAGTTGCATATATGTGTTAGTTAGTAACTTGGAATAGTTATAAACTAGATAACGGGTCAAAATGTGATAATTAACCTCATTGTGAATATGTGGTTAAAAATATGTGAATAGGATCTGGAAGTGGCATAGAAACTCATCGGGCCGGGAAGGAATTAGCATAGCGTTCTTCTGACCGAGGTAAGACACCCACAATTTGAGTTACCATGAAATTATATGATCCATATGAAATTGTGGACATAATGGGAATAGACTCAATATTAAGTTCATGGAATTGAACAAGTTGTATATGTCTTGAAAATGATGACTTGCATAGTTGTGAGCATCATGAATTGAAGTGGTGATTGATTTACATAGGTGTGAGCAATCAATAATGTAACACCCAAATTGATCTACTAAGGAGTAGACATAACATGATTCGTAGTTGAATGTGAACATGTTAGTTATTAGCGAATAGCCGGATGATCTACAAGGATTGTAGACTTATGAAACGAATTGGAATTGGAGTGATACACAAATGTGTGTACGACCAATTGGTATGAATAGTAAAGGTAAATCACATGGATTGTGAATCCCTAGTTGTGGTTTGCCAAATAATGGAAAGAAATGACCAAATAGTCCTTGTGGTAGTTTGACTTTCAAAGTCAAAGTATTTGTTGGAAGCGTAGTTGAAATTGGGATGATATGCAAATGTGCTTACACCAATGATCATGAAATGAAATGGTAATTCATAGGATATGTGAATACCAAGCAATGGGTTGCTAGAAACTCGGATTTAATTGACCATAGTGAATTGTGGCATGCTTGACTTTATAAAAGTCAAAGTTTGAATTGCATAAATCCATAAATTATATGCATTTGGTGATTTGATTTGGAAATAGGTGATCTTACTTGGTTCTTATGAACTAAGGGGTGTTTTAAATGGGTGTTTACAGGTGAACACTAGGAATAAAGGCAAACGGGATCGGTCACGGACGTTATGGATCGAAAGGAGTTTCTAGAGTCGTAATTGGAACTTGTTGGGTTAACTTATAAACTTAAACTCAGTTTTTTATTGTAAATATTTTGTAACGTGTATTAGGGTCATATGAATGACTTAAACATGATTATACGTTAAGTTTTAAGTGGCAAATGATTTTAAATAACCGAAATTTTCTGGGACCAAATTTTAGACACTGTTTTAGTGTCATTGCTTGAAATTGGGCTCGTTGAAGCCCAGGGTGCCACACAATGACTTCTGCTCATCGTACTTATATGTCACGTATAGACCTGTATGTGGCGTATAGCTTGCTTTTTGCATGCTTTTGTCGGCAATGACTGGTCAGCCCTCGTATAGTTAAGAAATTGAAATTGGAAATTGGGTGTATAGATAACCGTATATAGCTGATTTCGTACGGCCTCGTTCGTGGATGTGGTGTGGTACTATGGTTTATTGCTACGGACGATGAAGGTGTTAGGTTGGCTTTTCTTTTGCTATTATGTAGTCAAATTTAATGATAATATGGATGTATGTGAGAATTGAGATAGAGTCATTGCTTGGGATAAGTCTCTAAGTGTTGTTGACGTGTAATAATGCTTTTAGCGAGGTTTTTACCAAAACATGATACAAAACTTATCTAAAAACTTACTTCAAATATACAATTCAATCACTACTACTATACTACATATCTGATAACTTAAATTTTCTAACAAATTTGAACTATAATTATTATGTTTTTTATATTATTTTGTATAGAATTATTGTATTTAATTAATGTGTGATATCAGTTTCTAGCAATCCGATCAGAAATTATTTGATATCATACTAATACTTAAATTTACAAAGTTATATAATAAACGAACATAAGAGCTATAGCTTATCTATACTCTTTGCTATCTGGAACCTATATGTTTTCTAATCTTTGACTTTTGTTGTCAATTCAACACCACGTCACTTTTTTTTCACTTTTATTTTTCACCTCAGTTTAAATAACCACTACCCACTCACCAATGACAATTACGATCTTTAATTTCTAAATAATATATAAGCTATAAAAGTGAGAAAGAGAAGAGAGGGATACAAAGAATCAGTGTGAGGAAATGGACTTCAATTCTGGTAACGGGGTCAGCACCCCAAGGTTGTGTATCCGCACTTTGACACAATTCACATCCTCACCTCACATTTACAAGAAGACTATTACACATGCTCTTATACTAACCTAAATGGTTCAAAATCCCACCTATTTATGCATTTGAGGTCAATGACTTATTGCTCCTACACAAAACACTGTCTGTTAATAGTTTAAAAAAAGGAGTTGATACACACGATTATAGTAATGACTTGTTGGTATTTGAAAGATGAGAAACGATTCGGTTTTCAATGGGACACCCTCGTCTATACATAGACTTGTCAAAGATGTGAAAAGCCTTAATTGGCTTCCTCTGGATTAAGAACAAAGCAAAAAATGACCACATTGGACCAGAAGAATTGAGTTGGTTTTAATGTAATATGAGAACCATGTAATTTTGTAATATGGTGTATTGAAGACACTTGTGACTTGCTGTTTTTATTCTTTTTAATATTTAGAGTAAATTGTCGAGATGGTCCATATGGTTTGCTTGTATTTCACTTTCGGTCCTTACGTTTCATAAATTACTTATATGGTCCCAAACTTTTGACCATTTGTCTCAAAAAAAGAGTTTTTCGATTCAATATCCGTGTTTTCCGCTTCTCAAGCATGATTGTTTAACATTAAAAAGTAGAAGGACATATATGACATAATAGAAAAGTTGAAGGTGGTAACCAGAAAATGGAAGACTCGATAATCAAAATGACATCCCTGTGGAGCTCTCGAAGCTTCAAAACAAGGCTGCGTTCGTCACACAAATCCCTTCTCATCCGCCGCAATCGTCGTCTTCTCTATTCGATCAATCATCAACAAAAATGGTTGCAGGTCGTACAGTTTCAATCTCATTAGACAGAGTGCGAGACAAAAACCTAATGCAATTGAAAAAACTCAACTCCGCTCTGTTTCCTGTTCGATACAACGATAAGTATTACGCAGATGCTCTTGCCTCCAAAGAATTTACTAAGCTAGGTATTGTTCTCTGTCAAATTCATCATCTCTATGAGTAAGTCTTTGATTTCTATGCTACTGGTTGCAGATACGTCGGTTTTGTGTGTGTTTAATAGGTTATAATGATGGATTTTGAGGCTTTTCGTTTTGACTTTTGAGTTTTTGCTGATGTGCTGTTTAAATTGGTTGCTGTGTTATGATACAACTCGATAATGGCGTTTTAGTTAGAAAGAAAAGGTTTGAATTGATATTTGATGTCAAGCTTAGTTCTTCCCTAAAATGCAGAATTATATGTTATTTTGATAACTAAAAATGATGTTGAATCATATGTATTGCTTGCTATAATGTTTAATTTGGCTGTAAAATCATGAATTTATAAATCCAGGTATGATTTCTAGCTGCATTGCTTGATAATGGTTAAGTTGTTTATTGTTTAGGTTTTTGCTTGAATTTATTCAAAAAAAACTTGCAGGTTATACCACAACTCTAAATGAATAATGTGTTTTCGGTAAGCTGCTTTTTTTTTATTTTTTATTTAATTTCTTGAAATTGTTATCAATATTTGTTTAGGTTTTGCTGATTTGGATTGATGTGGGTAGTGGTTTAATCCATTGTTATCATAATATTTCTACTTCTAACCTATTCCCTGAGTTTCTCTTAAAACTCTAAAACAGATTATTATGATTAGTTTCTTATTGTATTACTCGAAACATTTCTTAATGTATTACGCCAACAATTTTTAAGCCATTGAAAAACTTTATTTTTTTATTTAAGTCTATTTTTCTACATTTCAGCATATTACAGTGACATTTGTGTTGGCTCGATTGCATGTCGACTTGAAAAGAAAGAAGACGGTGCTGTTCGTGTATACATAATGACATTAGGCGTTTTAGCACCTTATCGTGGCATTGGCATCGGTGAGTATCCTCAATCTTAGTTTGACCCCAAAAGTCAAACGTTACTTTGGATCATTAACACACCAAAATATTACACATAGTTTCCTGATATTGTTACAGGTACAAAGCTGTTAAATCATGTTCTTGATCTAAGCATCCGCGAGAATATTGGTGAGATATACTTGCATGTGCAGACAAACAATGAAGACGCGATAAATTTTTACAAGAAATTTGGGTTTGAAATCACAGGAACGATCCAGAATTATTATGCGAACATTACTCCACCCGATTGCTATGTGGTTACAAAATACATCGCTCAGACTCAATCCAAGAAATAATGGAATTCACAATGAAGATCAAGAACTGGATTTTGGAGTTGAGATTTTGTCAATTGGACACTGATTCTTGTTACAAGTTTCTGTTTTTGAGGCGTGTTAGTTCTTGAAGCTGTTTGTTAAGAACTATAATAACTTTTTTTTTTAGGTTATATCTTTTTCTACCCGATATACTTCTATTTAAATCACTTGAAATATTATTATGTCAATTTTTGAATCAGCTTTGTATAAAAATGATTTGTGTCAATTATTGAATCAACTCTGTTTCAAAAGGTCTCTTTCTGCGTGTTTCTAGACTGCAAGATCAAATCCGATGAACACCAAAAGGGATGTAACTAAGAATCATGACACACCAAAACTGAGAACAAATAAGATGAATCTAACAGATTATGAAGATCTTAAGATGAGACTAATAGATTTGGTGCTGCAATTCAAGGATTTGGAGAAGCGTGACGATGAAGATCTTAGGATGGGAGTAACAGAGTAACAGATGATGATGTTGAAGTAGAAAAGACTGAACTTAGAGTAAAAATCTAGACAAAACTGTTGCAAATATTTCTAAAATTTTAAATAAATTTACATAAAACGTCTTTAATGTTTACCTAAAATTGCATTAAACGTTCTTTATTTTGAAGAATTTCATTTTTTGTCATTTAATGAGAATCTTGTTGTAGATTAGGACATTACGTCCTTCGTTGCTAACCTCGTTAACTTCTTTCGTTAAATCCATTGCACATGAGGACATTTTCGTCCTCTTACCCTATAAAGGACCTCAAATGAAAGTATAACATGGAATTGTAAATATACTGATAGCCATTAGAGGTGTTAAAAAATAACGGTTCTGGAACCGCAACCAGTTGAACCGATCCGAACTGGAACCGAACCGGCGGTTCCTCATCGGTTCCGGAACCTAACCATAGCCATAACCGGAACCGGTTCCACCAAGAACCGACCAAAACCGGTTAGGAACCGGCCAAAAACCGGTTAGGAACAGGTCAAAACCGACTAAAAACAGCTCAAAACCAACAAAAAAACCGGTTAGGAACCGGAACCGGTTCCTTTAGAACCGGTTTTGACTTTTGTTGACCGTATCCGGTTCCAAACCGGTTCCTGTTTGTTATCATGTAGCTGTAACAATTAATATTGTTTAAAAATAATATTATAACTACATAATAGTTATGATTTTTATTATTTAACAAGCAAACAAGATATCAACTTAAGCTTGAACTTAAATTTGGTTTGACTCGACTTGTAATATTCTAACCAAGTTGAAAATAAAGCTCATACTTGACTCTTTTACCCTCAAGTCATATATGCAATTACGTTTCTCAACAGCTGATTTCACCTTAAAGATTTTTGTGCCTTAAGTTGAGTTTGATAAACAAAGTTACAAATCAAGAGTTATGTGATTGTCTAATTGTTTGCATTAACCTCATTCTAGTAGGGATGTTAATAGCAACCTTATAGAAATATAGGGGTACAAAAGAAACAAGATGGTTTAACAAAAACTAGGGTTTTGTTTCTGGGTCTTCTACATTTTTACGCAGAAAACACATGCAGATTTGTTAATTAAACATGAGAAATCGCTTCCTCCCTCCATTGATTTCCCCATTTCTTGCTCAAACTCGATCGATTAAAGAACCCATTTCATCATTCTGCTCAATCTCCAACTATAATCTGTCATCACAGCAACACATTCCGAACAAACCCAACTCAAAAACCCAAACTTTAGAAAATCCCAAATCCCTAAATCTGAAAACTGAAAAACCCATATCAAATGATCCGATTTTGACTCAAACTCAAGTCACCGAAGTTATAATTTCTCACAGAAATGATCCAAAATTAGCTCTGGATCACTTCAAATGGGCAACAAGAAAAGGGATTTTGTCAGATAAGACAATTGACGATCCATTTCTCGTTCTTATTCATATTCTAATGCGTTCAGAAGAACACTATGGAACTGCAAAGAAATTGATTAGCAAATGTGTTTCAGAGTGTTTGGATCCTGGAGCAAGTGAGTTTGTTTCCCAATTTTTTGTTATTGCAGAGAAATTTCAGTTTGATCACAATTCAAATTCTAGGGCTGTTAATTACCTGCTGTGTAGTTATGTTAGATCTTCTCGATTCGAAGACGCGATTATATGTTTTAGGAAAATGAATGAAAACAACGCTGTCCTATGTGTTCCTTATGTTCATGTTCTTTTGAATGCATTGGTTAGGAATAATATGATCACAGAAGCTCGGGTTTTGTTTGATGAAATAATAAGAACGCGTATTCCATATGATTGTGCGACGGTTAGGGTCATGATTCGCGGGTGTTTAAAAGAAGGTAATGTTGAAGATGCTGCTAATTACTTTTCTGATGCAAAGGCAAATGGGATTGAACTTGATGCAATAACTTATAGTACTGCTATTTATGCGGTTTGCAAGAAACCGGATGCAATATCCGCACGTGTGTTATTGAATGAAATGAAAGAAAAAGGATGGATTCCCTCAGAGGGAACTTATACTAATATAATTGGGGCTAGTGTGAAGCAAAGATTAATGATTGATGCGTTAAGATTAAAAGATGAAATGGTTAGTAACGGGGTTAAAATGAATCTAGTGGTTGCTACTAGTTTAATCAAGGGTTATTGTATTATGGGAGATCTTGACAATGCTTTAAATTTGTTTGAAAAGATTGTTGAAGATGGTCTTTGTCCAAATAAGATAACTTACTCTGTTTTGATTGACGGGTGTGTTAACAATGGGGATGTGAAAAAGGGTTTTGAATTTTACATGCGTATGAAAGATGAAGGTATCAAGCCGAATGTTTACAATGTTAATTCGTTGATAGTTGGGTTTTTTGAATCAGATTTGATAGATGAAGCAAAGAAGCTTTTTGAAGAAGCTGTTGACACTGGTGTTGCGAATGTGTTTACTTATAATAATCTTATTTCATGGCTTTGTAAAACGGATAAAGTGGATCAAGCACGTGATGTATTTGATAAAATGACGAACGATGGAATTTCACCAACAATTGTTTCTTATAACAATATAATACTCGGTCATTGCAAAGGTGGAAATATGGATGAAGCGTTGAATTTGTTTAACACATTGCAAGAAAGGGGTTTTAAGGCTAATGTCATAACGTATAGTATTTTAATCGATGGGTATTTTAGGAAAGGTAAAAGTGAGGAAGCGTTAGCCTTGTTTGACCAAATGGTTGACTTGGGCTTTCTTCCGTCTGATTACACGTTCAATATAGTCATCAATGGTTTGTGCAAAGTTGGTCAAACATCCGACGCGAGTTTAATGTTGAAGAAAGTGGTGGAAAAGGGTTTTAATCCAACGTGTATGACTTATAATAGTATCATAGACGGTTTCGTCAAAGAGGGTTCTATTAATTCTGCATTGGCGGTTTATACTGATATGCATGAAGCAGGTATCACCCATAATGTTGTCACATACACATCTTTGATTCACGGGTTTTGCAAATGCAAAAATATGGATCTTGCTTTGAAAATGAGGAATGAGATGAAAAGCAAGGGTCTTGAATTGGATGTTGTATCATATGGTGCTTTAATCAATGGATTTTGCAAAATTAGGGACATAAGAAGGGCGCGTGAAATCTTTAACGAGCTTTATGAAGTTGGGTTGTATCCGAATACGGCTATTTTTAATAGCATGATAAGTGGATTCAGGGATCTTGATAACATAGAAGAAGCCGTTGACTTTCACAAGAAGATGGTCAACGAGGGGATTTTATGTGATTTACCAACTTACACCACATTGATTGACGGGTTGTTAAAAGCGGGAAATATAGTTTCGGCTTCTAATTTATATACGGAGATGCTTGCAAAGAACATTGTACCGGATGTTGTTATGTATTCGGTTTTGGTAAATGGTCTTTGTAACAAAGGTCAACTTGATAACGCGCGTAAAATCTTGGAAGAAATGGATAAAAAGAGTATGGTTCCAAATGTAGTTATTTATAATTCATTAATTGGAGGGTATTTTAGGGAGGGAAAGTTGCAAGAAGCGTTTAAATTGCATGATGAGATGCTAGATAGAGGTCTTGTGCCTGATGATCGAACGTATGATATTCTTGTTACGGGTAAAGTCAAAGGGGTTGACTCAAGGAATGAAGCTTATGTTTAAATGCGTGTTATATACTATGATGGTTTGACCACTTTGACTTTAGATGCCACTCGATGAGGTCAGTTGATTGGATATTTCACCCGTTCATTGATAGAAAAACTTGTTTCTCGTGCAAAATTGGAGGTACGTTGTTATGCGTATGCTACTTTACATTATGCAACTGAATTATTTGTTTATAAGTTTATATCCACTTAATGATTGTGAACATTTTTAAGATTACTATTGATTTTTTTTGCTTTATTTATCTTATTTGTACCAAGAATCATATGCTTATATCTACCTAATGTCTTATTTCAAGAGATGAGAAAATGGGTAGTTTGTGTCAATTGGATAACGGGTCGAATGGGTTTGGGTCAAAACATGTTGCTTTTTACTGGTGAACCATGTTGGCCTGAAACTTTTTTTGTCCAGAAATTTTACAATTTTATGAACTGTTGTCAAATATGGTTACAAAAATAATATTATTCCATTAATACACTAATTTCTTGACAAATTACAATTAGATTTAGGAAGTTTTATGCATAAAAAAATCTTTCCCAAATAGCTAATTATATTGAACTTTACTGTTTGACACATTAATGTTAAACATAACCCAAATTAGTTTTTTTCCCGTTTGAATCCTTAAATTCGTCTTTTGTCCTTAAATTAATACCACCAGGTTTAAGAGTAATTTGTATCTCATGGTTAAATAGTTAATTCTATTTTCCTAAATTAAATAACACCAAATTTGATATTATTTTTCAGGAGTGTATAAGTTTTAAGGGACCATGAACATCTTTTGCAGCCTGTTATGTTTTGTGAAACATATGATTCAATCTGCAACCAACTTCTTTCAAGTAACCATGAAAATTATTTACAAGGTAATATTCTTTTTTTACTTTTTTGTTCCATAAACAATAATCAATATTGATATGATGTCATTTGTTGCTGTACATTGTTTTGATTGCTTCAAACAAAGTCTTACCATATTACATGATCATTCATATTATTTTGCCCAAATAACTCAGTATAATAATCCCAACTATACGAAGTATATATTATTCAACGCGCGTATACATTTTCTATACCAACAATCGGTATCAAAATTATTTCATTCCTATTCAACCGAGTATACGCTAACTTTGCTCGGGGTTTCGATATCATTATAATAACTCGAGTACATCGGGATCTCGAGCTTTTCACCTTGACCCGTTATCGAATAACCTTCTTCACCGTGTACCGCCACATCACCGACTTCCAACTCATCATCAGTCATTCTCAAAGACACAAAAAGTTTCACAAACAAACACACCAAACTTGTTATAACAATATTAACCGTCACAACAAACAAAATCCCGAGTAGTTGAATCCCCATTTGCCTAATTCCCCAACGAACACTTTCATCCGACCCAATACGCAACCCGTGGATCAAACCCATGTATTTATTCGGGCTCCCGTAGAACAATTCGCACAAACGAGGCTCGGAAAACAAGCCCGTTAGAATCCCGCCTAAAATTCCCGCGATTGCATGTGTGTGGACCATCGCCATCGTGTCATCGACTAGTTGCAAGATTTCAAACCTTTTTTGCGCGATCATCATCGTGAACCATGGGATTGAGCCGGAGAAAAGACCCATTATGATGGCGGAGTAGGTTTGAACCACACCGGCTCCAGGGGTGATGCAGACCAGACCGGTGATCATGCCTTGAACGGTTCCAACCGCGGATGGTTTTTTGAAGATGGTTATGTCGAGTATGAGCCATGTAAGGAGACTTGTAGCCGCGCATGCGTGTGTGTTTAAAACGGCTAATGATGCATCGGTGCTGGCTGCGTATGGGGACCCGCCATTGAACCCGGTCCAACCCATCCATAACAGACCCGCACCGGCTAACATCATGATGATGTTGTTGGGTGGAAAGTTTTCTCTGTCCATGGTTAATCTTGGACCAACCTGTATAATTAAAAAAAATAGAGATTGTGATTTAATATTTTGAGTTTTTATTGATTTACACTTTTAACTATATAGCTCGTTTAGTCCTATTTACATAATTATTTATAGAAATAATGCGATTTGTTAAAAAGGTATCCGTTTTTATGTATTGACATGTTAGTTGACTCAACTTAACGTATTGACCGGTTACCCAACTCAACTTGATGTATCGATTACAGCTGACAAAACATGTCATATTGTGTTAGACGGGTCGTGTTTGACACAAGATGTTTAAATAAACTTGTTATTTACTCAAATAGTAGCACCAACATGTTTACTAAGTGTGTTACACCACGATAACACAAATGACCAGACAAATTTGATATGATTTATTAATATGACTTAGGGGCTGTTTGTTTAGCTTTTATTGTGGATCTGAATGGTTCAGATCTCTTATTAGTTCAACACTTAATGGTTCAGAATGTTTGTTTCGTGAGCAGATGTCTGAATGATTCAAACATTTGCCTCTGAATGATTAAGCATTATACTGAGTCCGAATGTTTAAGACCTCTTAACTGAATTGATTAGACATTTGTCTCTGAATGGTTAAACATTATATTGGCTCTTAATAGTTCATATCTCATATTAGTTCAACATTTAATTATTGAGAACTCTTACTGGTTCAACACTTACCTATTTAAAATTTGTCAAACAACCCTTTATTTAACATGATTAATAAATAATAAGTATAACTAATACAAATAAGTAAAAGTTAAGAAAAAGTGCAATTCATATTTCATAATGTTTTTAACGAACTAAGTTAACCCCTTATTTAACATGATTAATAAATAATAAGTATAACTAATACAAATGAGTAAAAGTTGAGAAAAAGTACAATTCATATTTCATAATGTTCTTAACGAACTAAGTTAGCTGGTCAAGGAAGGGGTTTTAATTATAGTATGTTTAATCGCTATAGAAAAATGGGTAACTTTATAGAAATTTATTCAACTTTAATTTTGTTTCAATTAAGTCAATCATATTTTTTTTTCCAATTAGGTTACTCATATTTTTTTTGTTTTAATTATGCAATTTACTTTAAGTAAGTGTTCTTTTCCTATTCATTTATTTACAACATTAGGTTATCATATCATTTGAAATTTTATTTTATTTTTTTTAAATTATGATGGTTGATTATGTGAATCAAAAATAAAAGAAAAAAATTAATAATTTTGTAGGTGAAAGGTACAGAAATAGAAGACCTTTTTAATTGAAACAAAAAAAAATATAAGTGACTTAATTAGAATTAAGCTGAAAGTTGATTACATTTATGTGTCATTTTATATAAAAGGAATATTAATATACATCATTTTGATAAACGTGTCTTGTGTGTATATGTAAACTCTTTTAACATGATTACTT
>WOUH02000017.1:4934697-4949534 GCA_009936405.2 Stevia rebaudiana | reverse complement strand
GAAAGCCAAGTTAAATGCACCAAAGCCATAAACCCTTTTGTATGTAGGTTATAGTTTATAAAACCTTTTGTATATAGGCCTAACAGTTAACTAAGCAATCTTTTGTGTTTTACTATATGTGATAAACATTAATGCAAAGCTTTGAAGTTAATGATAGAAATCTCCGGGCGCAACGCGCCGGGTACCACACTAGTTTTAGAACAAATCCAACTATCAATTTAGAGGATTTAAAGCTAATTTAGCAAAAATTCCAACAATCAATATCAGATTCTAATTTATACATAGTTTTCATGTTACAATGAAAACAAAATCCATCTTTACATCGACACATTTTAGTTTTTTAAGTTACATGTAAAGAGATTAATTTAAAGTAAGATTACAAACATAATGTTCAAAAACTAAAAATCATCTCCGCATGCCTATATTCTAATCAGAAATATACTGAGTTCCGGCCCTCCACTGCCATCCGGGTTCATCATGTAAAACGCTTCCGAGTCACGACTCCCCACAACTCGTTCAAATCTCGCTCTCATATACAACAGCTCCCCTTCATCATTCTTTTTCCGGTCATCCTCCACCACCGGTATAACTCCGGCACCGACCGAAACCGTTTGCACCGTGCTCAATACATACCAATCTGACGCCGAACACGCGCGTGTCTGCGCGTACCCGCACTTCCTCCCGTTACAATACATACTCCACATCGGCTCGTGAAACAGCTTGGTTTTACCACCGCCCCCAATCGTCACTGACGGCGGCGCGTGCTGTTTCTCGCATTCGAGTGCGATTCTAACCAACCCAGATGACATTTCCTTAACAAGACCAGCGGTTGACACCGCCAGCTCAACAATCAACACCGGTTCTGTTCTGGGATCATACTGCACCGCGAAGCTGACGTGGCCCTTTCGGTTTCCAAACAACGTGCCGGTGACTTTCCGGCCCGGAGACGGCGTAAGCGATAAGTGCGTCGGTAGATTAAGCCACCGGCACGATGGAAGGATTGAAGGGATTGATACTATGTTGATAATCGAACGAAGAAGTATTGAGATGTTGAAACGCGATCGGAAGAAACGTGGGCCGCAAGCGACTGCCGGAGTTTTGAGCCCGACGAATGGATTGTCGCCGGAGGCGGGGTTGGGAAATTGATCGACGATGAAGGAGGTTGAAGAGATGTAATTCGATGGGATTATTGTGGTGGTGCTGTTGCAGCTGTTGGTTCGGGGGAGAGAAGGAAGATGACGGTGACGGTTCATATCGGTCGGAATTTTGAGTGATTGATCGGAGATGAAGAACTGTAATCCGGTAATGATGGTGTTGGATGGAGGGGTTGATATAAAGGGATATTTGGTCATGCGTGAATCAGTGCTCCGGTTATGATTTCCATTAATTTATTTGTTTGATGATGTCTTGTCTGTTTATTTTATTCGGGTTCATGGTGTATTTTATTTTGGGTCATGGTCGCGGTGGGGCATTAATTTAATTTAATTACCCTTACTCTCTTTGGTAACCAATAAAAAGTTGTTACTTCAAACTATTTTTAAAGTCTTAAATTACTCTTACGTTACTTTAATGGTGGTAACACTGCCTTCCAATTGATAATTTGTAATCTCATTACCCACACTACCCTCTTCTTCCTTTCATGGTCGGGTAATAGTATTCGAGATCACTAACCGAAATGGTGGCGACAGTGTGCTCACAATACACGTGATATTCACAATACTTGAAGGTTCCTCTTCCACGTTTACGATTTATAGCCAATGAAATTTGGGGCAATTACATATATCCCCCTATAAAATTGATTAATTACGCATATACCTAACATACAATTTTAATTACATATATCCCCTTACAAACATAAAAAACTCACATATATACTCATTTTGAGGGGGATATATGTAATTTAAGTTTTTTGGCTATAACATGGATTGAGGAAATATGTAATTTAAGTTTAAGTTTGGGTATATATGTAATTTAAGTTTAGATTTTAAGGTTTAGTTTTGGGGTTTGGCTTTATATTTAGGGTTTAGCTTTAGGATTTAGAGGTTTAGGGCTTAGCATTATGGTCTAGAATTAGGGTTTAGCTTTAGGGTTTAGCTTTTGGGGGTATAGAAAAAAGTTTTTAAGGTTATATTTCAATTTAGGGTATTTTGTTTAGCTTTCAGGGTTTAGTTTTGGGGTTTGTCTTTGTGTTTAGGGTTTAGCTTTAGGATTTATAGGTTTAGGGCTTAGCATTAGGATTTATAGGTTTAGGGTTTAGAGTTAGGGTTTATCATTAGGGTTTAGCTTTAGGGTTTAGCTTTTAAGGTTTAGTGTTAGTTTTTAGAGTTTAGTGTTAGTTTTTTAGGGTTTAGCCTTATTTAGGGTTTAGATTTAGGATTTAGGTTTTAGGGTTTAGCTTTAGGGTTTAGGTTTTAGGGTTTTAGTTAGGGCTCGAGAAGACGGTTCTAATGCCGCCGGAATGAGGTCAATCCGAGTTCGTTTGACCCGACTTTTTACATTTTTGACCCGACTTTTTAGACTTTTTTCACTTTTTAGACTAACCTCACTCTATATATATACTCTATATATATAGGGACATGATCATAAGAAAACTCACCCTTGGTGAGAAAAATCACGAACTTCATATTAGATATATGCAGTATATCATACTACATGCATAATGCTTACTAAATATATTAAGTATGAACTGATATATTAATGTTGTATAATACAATACTATATATATATATATGTATGTATATGTATATGTATGTATATGTATATGTATAAGGCTTGGATAATATGAAACAATGTTTCAATGGAAAAACCATGTTTTTACATATGTAAACGATTAAAAAAATTATTTTATAACTCTACATTCAATTTTATTACTTTTGGTAGAATAAATATAAAAAAGGGCAGCGTCAATATTTATAAAAATAAATTATTGGTGACATCTTAAAAAAAAAGGTAGTTTACATATGTAAACAGTTGAAACCCTATCAACTACATATGTAGAGTTTTTTTTTTTTTTTTTTTTTTCTCTAATTTAAAAAAAAAACCTTCAACGCTTTTTTTTTATTAAAAGTGACGAAAATGGGTATAAAATCTACCATTTTTTTACCAAAAATATAAACGACTTTTTAAATGAGTTTTAATGAGTTTCCATGGTTTTCTCATTAAAAGTGAGTTTTCTCATTATACTTGTATATATATGTATATGTAGTATAATATATGCAGTATGGAGTTAGCAAGTTTTCTAATCTAACCCATATATATATATATATATATATATATATGTATATAGATAGATAGATAGATAGATAGATAGATAGACAAAAGCTTATTGGATTTACTTAATATGACAAACACACACCTCTATCTAATCTCACTCCAAAAACTACACTAGAACCAACCAACCTCAAGTAACATTCAACCCTCTACCTTAACCATCTGGATGTCCTCTTAAGGATACCACATATATAGGTACAACATATTTAGATGGATTATAAGAATTAAGGACTACAACATATTTATGTACTAATATTTTGTTTCTATAGGAAGTAGAAATGTTAGAAGAAATGTGTTTGACTTTGAAAGGACTTACGTGGTGATGCCCAAAGGAACTCATACAACAACTATTGTTTGGTTACATGGCATTGGTGAGAAGGGGTCAAGGTAATTATTGACTTTTGACTTGTGGTTTGACTTTAAAGTTTTTGACATTTTATTATGGATGATCAAGGACCTTTAGGTTTAACCTTTTCTTGAAGTCCTTCATGACTTGTAGCTTGAAAAAGAACAATCAAATTCTTCATAATAATAATGTTTTCTTAAATGTTTTACAGTTGGGCTCAAATCTTGGAAACTTTTCCTCTTCCAAATGTAATGATACAAAATTTCTACCTTAATTTCTCATGCACATTCATAATTTATTTTACATGTATCCCATAATTAGTGTTTTGAGATACTTTATGGTATGATTTAGATCAAATGGATCTGCCCAAGTGCGCCAATGCGACAATTAACGCTATATGGTGGATATCCTTGCACCGCTTGTAGGTTCTACATACATGTCTTCTTATTTACATACAAATCGTAATAATCTTTTGTATTGCTGTAAGGATTATGGAATATATATGACAAGTCTATAATTTATAACATTTGACGTCGATATAATCAGGGTTTAATGTAGCAAGCATGTCAGAAGACACTTGTGATGATTTAGAGGGATTGGATGCTTCAGCAACACACGTTGCAAATCTCTTGATTTGTGAACCTGATGGTGGTATGTCTCTATGCTAACTAATGATGTTACTGTTGTTAGCATGCATCTATTCATTATTTTTATTTATAAATATTGGTATATAAATAAAATACTTTTATGAGTTATTTTCGAGATCAAGAAAGCAAACAAAACACTTAAAAGCCCTGTTTTCATATAAAATACTATTTTATAAGATAATTTTCAAATTACATTTACCCTATTTAGGATAACTAGCTACATTGCAAGTTTTAACATAAGTAGATACTATTCTTCTGGTCAAATAAAGAAAATTCTACTGGTCTAAACATGTGTTTTTTTCCCTTTAATATGAAAGATTCACCTATAATGTTCTCAAAACTATTGAAAAGTCTTGATCATCATTCCACTATACAAAGAGAACAAAAGTATGGGGCCATTTGAATTCAATTTATGTAGAAAAAAGCATCATTGCAACAACCAAAGTAAGAATTATGTATATCCCATTTTAAAGTTGTTAAAAGTTACATAATAATATACACATTTTAAGCATGCTTTGAAAAAATGTCATTTTTCAAGCTTAAAGAGGTATATAGGAAATTATACGAAAAAAAAGTAAATATACGATTTAACATTTTCCTTTTACAGTTAAACTAGGTGTAGCAGGCTTCGGCATGGGTGCATCTGTCGCTCTCTACTCTGCAACGTGTCGGGCTCATGGGCAATATGGGAATCAAAATCGATACCCCATCAATCTTAGTGTTGTTGTAGCTCTCAGTGGTTGGCTACCATGTTCTAGGTTTTACTTATGTTCTTTGCAAATTTTCCATATAAAAATTATTTGATATAACATTACTTACTATATTCAGTTCCATTTAACGTGTTCTAAACTTAATATCGTATTACATTTTTAGGAATTTAAGAGAGAGAGTGGGAGCATCACAAGAAGCTATAAGGCGCGCATCATTGTTACCAGTTTTGCTTTGTCATGGTAAAGGTATGTGTTTATAGACAAACAAGGTATAGTATGCGCGTCTTGATAAGTAGTTCACGTTATGTTTCTATGTTGTAGTTGATGATGTGGTGGAGTACAAACATGGTGAGAATTCTGCACAAACCATGTATTCTGCTGGATTTCAGAATTTAGCATTTCGGGCATATAATGGGTAATCCTTGTTCTTAAATATATGTTAATGAGCTATTTTGTATGTACGCTTATTGATCTTGCTCTTCGTTCAGACTTGGTCATTACACGACTGTAGACGAGATTAATGATGTTTGCTGTTGGCTCATTGCTTGTCTAGGGGATTGATTAATACTCCTTCAAATCAACTATATATAGAATATATGTAAGTTGTGGTGGTGGTGGTGGTTATAGGGAGAATGGAGTAATATACATATATACATGCATATATACACACACACATACACATACAAGGACACGTTCTTTTCAAAACCAATAGTATGTTGAAAACTGCACGAGAACCACGTAGGACATGCAATAATGTTTCAATAAAGCTTAATTTATGTGCATATACGCATTTAGACAAAATATATATCATATGTTTTAAAATAAATTTTAAAGACAGTAATATTACATGAATTTTGATCAATTTATATAATAAATAGAGCAAATTAAACGATTTTCATGGTTCTGAATTGAACGGTCCTCAATATATGTATGCGTGTGTGTGAATGTGCATGTATATATGTATTATACTATATCTGTAGCATAAGAGCAAGTTGATGTATTAGATTCTCTAAGAGAGTATCAAGGTAAAAGTCTAAAAACTTTATTTCGGCCTATAAATTGGAATAAATGTGTTTACATGTTAAATATTTAAGCCATGTTACATCATGTACCACCCCTAATTATGTTACTTCTAATATAATTACAAACTTTATATATGCTTGATCTTTAGAAAAACACCTTTCTTAAAGATTGTTACATGTGTATTAAATATATAAAACATAACATATTGTAAAAACAGAAAATAAAAAAGAATCATGACCAAATTGATCTTATAACTTGGCCAATCATCCCAACATGTCACAAAAAAAGACCATGCATATGTACCTTATGTACCATATGACCAATGAAAAAATCATTAAAAAAATATCAACAGTTGGTTTTATGAAAAAAAATATTAAGATCCACAAGTTCGATCTATGCAAATTTAACAATGCAAGAATCTCACTTATTACCCGATGAAGTCAAATGGTGCACCAAACCACCCGCGTAAGACGGTTCGTTAGAGTTCATAACTGTTGACCCTTTGAACGCGGTTACTGGGGTCATTGGTGAACCAGTCCAACTTATCAGAGACGAGTAACTGTAACTTCCACTAGCTGTAGAACTACTTGTTAAATCCATCATTGGGGAAATGTTCATCACAGAATTGAAATGTCTGACATTAAAATTTGTAGCATTTGGTGGTGTGAATTGATTCATAAAAGCATTGAGATATGCTTGTTGATCTAAATTAACCATATCAAAGTTGTTGTTACTTGTTTGTAACATCACATCAGAGTTAGCAGAATCTGGTGAAGGAATGTATGTTCCAGTTGTTGGAGGATCGTATTCGTTGCTATAAATCAAAGATGAAAAATAATTATCACAATAATAATACATGTTAAAAAGCTAAATGTTAAAATAATTACCCAAATTGTTGAAATGGTGTCACTGGAGTCAAGTTGTGAGGATTATTGTATTCATGTTGAGTAAATTCAGATTCAACAAGCTGCATTTTGTTTGATACATTGTAGTCTGGAATTCAAGGTATAAAAAATAATAATATTATTAAACCAAGAAAAAGTTTTAAATCTGAAAATTGACTACAATTGTTTAGGTGAAATGATTGCTTAAATTAGTAATATGCACATCTAATTTACCTGATTTCTTGCCATATATATTTTTACATCCTTGACATCGACATTCATCAGAGCATCCCACTTTAGCCTATCAAGATAAACTCAAAAAATTAGTAATATCAATTATTTTATAAGTTTTTTATAAACAGTAAATATTATTACAAAAGTTTGTAATATCAGATATCAATCTAATTTTTGGAATTTATGCGTTATATATACAATGGACAAATTTCTACCCACTTCTTAACAATAATATTTAGTTTTACTGTTAGATATTAGACATAACTTGACTCATTTTATAGTTAAACAGGTTAAAGTTGGCACCTCTAAAACTAGTAATTTAACTAATTTACAGAATTTATAACCGATTGAACGATAACACAAGGTTGACAACATACCTGATTGCACTCACAGTACTTTTTCTCGCACATTGACTTCTTACAGTTGCAGCCTCTTCTGTGTTTTCCTGCAATTGGCTTCACTTGATCTCCATCTTCCTGTTTTTAACAATCATTGTTTGTTTAATAATCTATCAATAAGCATGCAAAGTTAAACTGATAGATCATATACCATATTGTTGCTTGCTGGAGACTCTATAAGACCATCAATCTTGGATGAAAACGCGTTTGGGTTACGCGATTCAATCAGTTGACGCGACTCTTCAACAGAATCTTCATAATCAGTACTATTGAAGCATCCTTGGCAGGAACAACTTGCATCACAATAATATCCAGTAGCAAAACATTCACAATATCTACAAAGAAAATGTGTTCTACTTGAGTACACCATCAATTGCATAATTGAGCTTTATAATATAAACATTGTGAAGATCAAAAGTCAAAACCATGTTTACTATTGGCAAGAAACTGCCATCAATTTCGCTAACTACCACCTCAAATTTTAGTTGGTAAATTGGGGAATTTTGTTTGTAATTTCAAAATGTGATCATACAATCAAGAATCAACTTACAGTTTCAAGCATTTTGACCTCTTACATTTGCATCGCTTTCTACCATCACTGTTATTTGAACTCATTCTGGCACAATCAGAGAAAAAACATGAACAAAATCGAGAAACATCTCTGTCAAGAAGTTCGACAGAATAAACGAAGCAGTACCTATTTGTAGGGTTTAGATCGGTAAGATTTGACAACTTCGTCGTCTAGTTCAGAGCTTCGTCACCTGATCAAATATAAAAGTGAATGCATCTACACGACGCCATAACCGCAAATAGTACGATCAATTTCATCAAGCACAATCACTTTACTAAGAACAAGCGAGTGAAAACAAATCAAACAGATCACAACTGAATACATCATACATGATAAAACTCCGGTGAAAAGAAGGAATAGATGATCAAACAAATTTGCAGATATAAATTTGGACCGTGCAATATGAAATGAGTGGGTTCCAACGATGAGATGATGCGGAATTGCGGTTGAAATTAAACCCTAATTCTGATCACTCTGTTTGGGTGAAGAAAAATGAGAAGATAGAAAAGGGCGGGAGTTTGTTTTTTATATATATCATCACTTGTAAAAAACAAATCTATCCCGTATGTTCAGAAAAGGCTAAGTATTAATAAATAAGTAGTATTTGCCTAATAAATAAACACTGATGATGAAATTAATGAACGAGATAAGTATAAAAAATCACCGGCAAACAGACAAGTTTTACTATAAAACCATCGCACCTACATAACATATAGAATAACTTCGATCACTTGGTTAGGGTTAGGGATACATCATCTTACCACTTGAGTATCTCACGAATACATTTTGGTTATTAAATAGTTTTAGAAATCTAGAGTCGTAAAGTCTAATTATTTATATATTAGATGTAAAATAAATAAGTTAGAGACATTTATTAAGGTAAGGAAGGAATGACTCCATCATCATTATTAGGGTCGGCCCGATAGTGTTAAAAAGTAAGCTATGCCTTCAAATCTCTGACTCAGAAGAAAAAATCAATTATAGTTGTTGTCTGGTAGTGTTTGAATTGCGGTATGAAACAACTTATTAATTTATTGGCTTTTTCAAAAATCTAATAAGTTAAAAAATTAGTTCTCAAACCTAAAAGCAATTTTGAAATAATTTTTTGATAAATAGTAATAAGTTGTTTTTTAAAAGACACAAATCTTAATTTTTTGAAACTGCTTTTAACTTTTTGGAAAAAAAAAATTATAAATATACCCAACATATTCCTTTTACACCAATAAACTAATCCAAACACTTTAAGTTATAGATTTATTGGTATCTAATCACAAAAGATAACCTAAACTCTTTTTCTAAAACTCTTTTTGTAAAAGTCATAAGTATGTGATAAAAAACACTTTTGGAGTTAAATAAGCAACCTCAAGCACTCTTTAGATTTAAATTTCAAATGAGAATAAGGGGAGGATGCAATGAACGAAGAGGCAATTGTGGCCTCTGAAACGAGCTTCGTTTTTGAAAAATTTTAAATAAGAAAGAGAGGGGAAGACGCAGTGAGCAAAGAGGCAATTTTGGTGTCTGAACCAACCTTTGATTATGGTTCTGGCTTTTTTAATGGTTAGCCTGAACCAACCTTTGATTATGGTTTCTGGTTTTTTAGTGGTTAGCTTCAATTAGAGGTTTAGTTACTTGTTACATGATTTCTTACATCCTGCTATAAATAAATGTTACTTGTTAACATATTTGGGTTTTTTTTTTTTTTTTTGCTTTTCAATTGTAAATTGTTTTTGATTCTCAACTTCTTATATTATGAATTGTGATTTATAGTAATTAGTTCAACAAATCTCGAGCTTGAAGATTAAAAACACAGATTGTTGGATTAATAAAGAACTGATAAAGCAAAACCACTGATGTCCATGTTTATATCAACTGATGCAGTTTCCTCAAAGACTGATGATAACAACTGATGCTGAAAAGAACTGATTCCGAAACAACTGAAGCCATAACAACTGATAGAAGACTAAAGAACTGATGTTGCGTAGTTTGTAGAAGAACAACTGATAACTTGTATCAGTTGTTCACATAAGATATCAGTAGTAAGTTATTTTGTCAGTAGTTAGTCAATTTTGTATCGGTAGTTGTGTAATATGTCATCAGTTGTTAACGGTTAAGGTTGTTGCACGTCGCTTTCATGATGTGACATCATGGGTGACGTTCAACACCTTATATATAGTAGTTGCTCATGTGTGAGCAACTACTGATGTTTTAGATATTTTTGAGAGATCATCAGTCGAGAGGGAGTGTTATCAGCTGTTCTAAAGCATTCGAAATTGAAATTATCTTCATAAATCTTCGATTGTTCTTTGTTATTTCATTATGAATTAGTTAAGTTCAATCGTTTTAGATAAACTCAGATCCTAACAAAATTTTTTCATACCATGAATAAATTAAGGCGGAGAAATAATCAAAGAAATTAAGGTCTTAACAACAGGGAAAAGATATAAATTTTCGTGATTAAAAGGTCAATTTAAAAGTCGTAAGGTGTTATTTTTGAATAAAACACACTTGAAAAAGATATGCTAGTAGGCTCACTTAGCTGAATTAACTGATTAATATTGTGCTTCACTTAAATGAATTGTGTGTCATTATATGAAAATATCACTACTTTACGTCTGTATAAATAACATGCGATGCTTATGAATGTCATCTCTTTGTTTTGCTTACGAAGAGACCTTAGAAATCTGGAAAACATGAGTATTCGTTACGAAATCTGGATCCAACACAATTAAAAGATGCCAATGAGCACAGTCATACAAAAGTATGTTAAAAGACACCCTTTATAGTCCAAAACCACAAATGTATATAAAGCCTTGTATATTTAAACAAAAGTCTATGATCCATCTTTCTTTCTCTCTCCGAACTCTCAGTCAGAGAATCAGAGTTAAATGTGTATGAATGTACTATAGGAAGTCTTTGATTTGATAGAATGCACCATACGTATCTAGGACTTAGTGTAAATTCTTTGATGACATGCTTAATATGCCAAAACATGATAAAAATGCATAAATGGAAAAAAGTGAAAAGGTTTTAAGATTGAGTTTAAAAGGATTAATGTATTTTCTTAAAATTAGCACTGAAATGGGTTTTGACTGACTTGATAACGATTTGATCCCTGAACTATTAACTTAAAAGGAGTTGTAACCGTGATAATTTAAACAATTGTTTAATGGATAACGGGTCGGGTCAATGAGAAATATCAGGTCATATCAAGATAATAAATGAGGAGATCACATTTCATAATTACAAATATCTCCCCTTTATCAAGGTTGTCATATCAAAACTTACAAAAATTCTCTCAAAACCGAAAGGAGTTCTCGAGTGGTGTAGAGATTCAATCGGCTGAAAGCTTGTATGATCATCTATTTGATGTGCATGTTATCATTATCATCCATATTTCTGATCTAAATCTCAGGTATGTACATGTTTTACTTCATGCTTGTGTTCGAGTATTGAGAAAAATACCCGAAATCGGGTTTTGGGGATTGGTAATGGAGGGTAATGCGTTGAAAATGGGAAATCAATGGTCGGATATGTGTTTTTGGCTGTAAATCTTTGAAAAAGGATCGATGGATTCGCTGTGTGTGGAAGTCAGATTCAAGAACTGTGATTTGAATCAATCTCGAGTTCTTCGGAAGAAGATGAATCGTTCTCGATTCATAACTCGAGATTGATCAAGAAACTCGAGATCAATGGTTAAAATCGAGAATCAGTTTAGTTTTTCAGACTCGAGATCAGTCAATAACTCGAGTATGATTAAATATTTCGAGAATGCTGATAAAATTCGAGAACACAAGTCGATTTCGAGAACGTTCTCGAGTACTCGATAAACTTTGAATAAATTTTATTGACTTGTGTTGGCATTTTGTGCAGGATCAAATGGCAAATAAGCATTGGTTTGCTTGGAAGGAGTTTTGGCTCAGTGTGCATCAAGATATTAGAAGGGTTACAATTACTACCAAAGTTCATTGCATGGATGTGATGATTTCAGAATGTATAAAACCTAACCTAAGATAGTGAAGCTCGTATTACTCGATACTCCAGAAAGATGTTGTCCTAGAAGATAGGGCTGTTGGTGATGGCTGGGGTAATGCTGTCGTGACTACTCTTATGCATCAAAGTGATTGTCAGTTCTCATATTGTGCTCAAGATTTCATGATCTTATCACCCACCGCACGACCACGAGGGGTCCCCGCTTCATCCCTGAGAGGATCTTCAGTGTTTGAAGTTTAATAAAATGAAGAAGCACCGGAAACACAAAACTAAGGGGGAGATTGTTAGGACATCTATTAGAGTATTGTGGTTTCTCAGATTAGTTAATAAGATTCTCAAGTTACTAAATGGGTTCTCGAGTAGTTTGACTAGGTTGTTTTGGGCCGAAAGCCATTTGTAATCAAGTAGTATATAAACTCGATTTCTAGTCATTAATTAGGTCAACGGCTTTTGTCTGGAAGTGCGTTCTTTGTTCTTGGTGAACCAGCTGGTTCTTTGAGACCGAGTGCACGTTGAATATACGAAGATAATCTTTCTTAATTGTTTCTTGTTCATCTTGTTATTCTTGCACACGAACAATACCATTCCGCAATCTTGTTTGTGTTTAGCAATCGATATCGGTTTTAGATCTTCAAGAGACTAACACCAATTCATAAGTAAAGTGACTAAGCCCGTAGACCGTGTGCTTTATTAGGTTTTTAAGGTAGTTTATTTCGTGTGTATTGAGACCAAAAGGAGATCATACATCACTTAGAAAACCTTAGTTAATCTAACCATTAGAAGTCAGTTTCCAGTCAATTTTCCAATTCCGAGTGCTAGTGTCTTGATTGCATGAATCTAGCGTAGGTATCTATACTTAATTTATTATTATTTCAGCGTGAATCATTTGCTTTATTTTGTTTTGCTTTTCTCTTCTATTTAATTTATTTTATTTAATCAATTATGTTATTAGTTTAGAACCCTACTAATCAATTAATATAATAAATAAATATGTAATTCGGTTTAGTTAAACTAAGGTGTGTAACTTAGACTCTTTTGGTCGACACTCGGTCTTACTTGTCTTGCTATGCCGCGAACGGTACACTTGCCGTAAACATGTGGTTATTTAGTTAGTCTGTATCTATAAATTATTTAACTTCTATTGTTTTTATCACCACATTTGCACATCAGTTGGGTTGTTTTTCGTATATTGTTAAGAAAATTAACATTCCACATCAAGTTAAGAGATTTTAACATGCGTTAGTATTGAATTCATAAATTCTAAAACTGAATGAAATTCATAATATAATCATAGCACATAGATATATTGTGCTTAAAGGCATTTATCCTCATGATATAAAAGTGTTGTAATGACGTATCTTACTAAGGGATTGATAGATCAAGTTATGTAATACATATTTATTATAGAATTTAGGATAAAGAATAGATATATAGAATGTGCTTGTTCTAAAATAAATATCTAATTTATGTAGTAAATTCGATATATAGTTACTTACGGTCATATTAATAAACTTTAAATGATATCATGATGATGATAATATAGGTTGATAATAATTAACGATTATAGTTATAATTAGAACAAAGTAATCACATATGTTCCCCAAAAGGAGTGCATAGACATGATCTTAGTTTTAGACTATGGATGAGAGGATATGTTTGTGGAAGCATGGATGCGATGGGAAGTGGGTTACTATCAAAACATGATCACAAAGTTAATTGTCTTCATCATACACGCGTTTGGGCTCTATGACTTGTGGAGCATATTTTGTGGTGTGCCCATACGAGATTTTGACACTATAAAACAAGTTAAAGTACTTATTTTTACAAAATTAATATACCTTCTTATTTTATATCTTTATGTAAATTAAAATTATTTATTTATCCATTATAACTAGTAATTTCATATGTTGCTTGTCATAATTATATGAGCTCATAATTCCTTTTTACTCAGTTATTGGTTTTAATTGTGATTTGTTTAAAAGGAGGTAATTTTTTAGGGTCTTTAAAACTTAGCCTAATGGTTTGTGCTTCTACCTTTCAATATGGAGGTCAGGGTTCAAATCATTTGATACGTTTTGAATGACATCAGGTGATGAATCGAATCCGGGTTTAACCTGTGGTTCGACGGGGTTCCTGCGTATCTGGTGTAGTCGTAGATTCTCACGGGAGTTAAGTAGTCGACTTTTTTTATAGGCCGCGAAAGTAAAGATAAACGTGAGAAAAAAACCGTTAAACTAAGGTAATTTTTTGGATCAAAGCAAAACATATTTTGTAATGATTTTATTAATATTTATTAGTAACTATTTAATATAATTTTATTCTACACGTGCCACAAGCTTCTAAGTTACTAAATACTAATATTTTATTACCAACACAACGTAAAGTATTGGTTTTACAATTTCTAAATTTTTATTATTTAGTATTTAATTTTTTTTATTCGACATATGTATTACATATACACAGTATATTGACCAACTGTTTAATAAGAGGGGAGGGAGTCCGCACAATTTTCCCCACTTTTCCCTACTGTCACATTAGCGTCACATTAGCGTCACATCAGCTTCCACACTTTTCCCACTTTTCCTCATTTTTCGCGTTATCGTCCCATTTTTCCTCACTTTTCCACCTCGTCACATATTTAATATTTATTAAATATAAATAACATGCAAATATAAAAAAAAAATTCATTAATTAAATATAAAAATACAAACTAACATAAAATAAAAAGAAAAAAATTAACTTAAATCTAAAAAAGAAAAAAAAA
>WOUH02000017.1:4861337-4874317 GCA_009936405.2 Stevia rebaudiana | reverse complement strand
ATAAAATCAGATTCTTTAAAAGATGAATTTTGATATAAAGTTGGTAGAAAATGGATTTAAAATGAATTAGTTATGATGTATTAAATTTTATTAGATTTAAAAGTTGAAAAGGAATTCAAATAAAAAAAGGGGCGTAGGGGGTTCGAACCCGCGACCTCAGGTTTGTGTGTGGTGCACCCTAGCCATCTCGGCTAGGATGACTTACTCAAACAGAACTGGGATTTAATTTGTTTTATGTTTGGTTGCTGTTCTTCCCGAAACTTCAATTACAAGCCCTAGAATCTAAATCCTAACAATCGAATGCGATTAAGGTTCCAATGTTCAATTAAACAGAGGGCTATTGATCTACGGGTAAAAACGAATCGAAAGGTACAATTACCTTGAACAATGGTGAGGTAGAAGGTCGATTTTGAATCCACAAAACAGTTTCGGTCGAGGTATCTTGTTCTTCGAGTTTTGGGAGATCAATTCATGTTCTAGAGAGAAATAGAGACGGGTTTCAGAATAGTGATAGTTTAGTATGAGTTTCACGATCATTATCTCCTGTTTTTTGGGTTGAATGATGATTTAAACGACGAATTAACTACGCGTCTCTAACTCGGTTTCAATGGCTTTGATTACGAGTTAACTGGGTGTTTAAACCCCAAAATTGATTGCATAGATGTGTTAGTCGGTCAATGTAGCCTCTCTATCATTAATCTTGTGGCTTGAAACGGATGAAATATGGGTTTTGGACTCTCGCCGGAGTATTGCCGAATTCTGGCTGGTTGTCGATGACTAGTAGCCGGAAATACGGGAAGGTGTGTTTGACCCTGGTCAACAGGTTTAGAACTTTTAGTGGCTGGCACTTTAGGTCCCTCCAAGTTCTAGTTTCTAAGTTTTAGACACCATGTCTTCATTTAAATGAAATTAGAGCTGTTTTTCTTCAATTTTGGTCACAACCTTTATCAATAGGCTAATTTAACTTTCATTTTACATAAAAGTTTATATTTTTATAACTTTATATAATAAAAGTATATAGGTATTTGTTTTAATGTTAACTCTTGTATTTATATGTTTATCTTTCATAATAATAACTTATTTAAATTTCACAAAATATGAATAATACATATAAGTATTAATTATGATTTAAAATGTAACGTAACACGATAAATTCTACATATATGTTTTATTAATGAACGACGACAATTACATGCCAGAAAATATAATCGAAAATTCTCGGATGTTACACTTATAATCCACACACATATGCCACGACCCATATGATTTTTTGACCATTACCGGGTTGGCGACCCATGTCTGGTGAGTTGTTTCTCTCAAAATCCCGGCTTCCACCAACTTTTTTACCTCTTTTTTTGATTGCATCCTTTCTTTCATGTCCCATGCTTCTTTTCTTCTGCGCCACGGGTGTCAAGGATGGATTTTCAAACGATGCTCGGCCACATCCCTTGGCACACCCGTCATATCTGAGTGCTGGAAAGCGAAAACGTCTTGATTTTCCTTTAACAGTTCCTTCAAATGATGGATTATCAGAGGTGACAGGGTTTTTCCAATTGTGATTGTTTGTTCTGGAAACGCGGGGTTTATTGTCCATTTCTCATTCTCCGTTGGCGCACCTACTGTCGATTTTTCTTTTGCGGTGACCACGGCGCACTGTTCATATGCCCCCACGGTAGCCAATCCCCTGGGGGTGGGAAATATGATTAGCCCCTAGGCTGTGGACACCCAAGCGCCTAGGACCCCGAGCGCCGTTCTTCCAAGGATGAAGTTGTGTTGGGACTCCGCTGGTACTACTAAGAAAGTCAGGAGTACCGTTCGCTGTTTATACCCTTCTACCAAGGTTACTGGGAAATCGATCTGACCCAGCGGCTGCACTGTCTCCCCTGAAAAACCCATTATTGGTGCTTCTGATTTCTCTAATCGATCCTGGTCTTCTTTCGTCATTTTCCGGAAACATTGCTCATAAATGATGTCAGATGAACTGCCCGTATCAATGAATACCCTTCTCATTCGATATGGCCCTACCAAGGCCGTGATGGATAGGGGGCCCGTGTTATAATCTCCACATGCAGGAGGCACCGTGATCGGCGTGCACATCCATGATTCTAAGTGGTTCCCGTGTCTTTTGCAACCCTTTCGAATGGGTAGGGATCTTTCGCTTATCATGTACATGTCATGTACAACTGCCACCGGGTGACCTTTTTCGCCCTTTCTATCCTTTCGGTCATCGTGGTTCTTTTTCAGATGACTCAATTTTCCTTCTTTCACATTTGCCTATATTTGTTTCTTAAGCAGTCAGCACTAATCTGTTTCGTGACCATGCAGTTTGTGATAATCACAATACTTAGTTTTGTCGCGGCATGGGTTGTCTTTCGGGGGTCAAGGAACTTCTAGCTTCAACTTTTCTGTTTTCAAAATTTCGCTTGGTGTTTTGGTTAGCTCGGGATAGTGGGATCCCCTGTCGTTGGCGCGGGCCGAGATGGCAGATGATCATTCCCTCCTGGACGATCATTCTTGGGGAGCACCCTCGACTCTCTTCTGTTTATTAGTCTTGGAGTTAGGTAAGGATTGTTCCGGCGTTCTGACCTGAACGTCGTTGATTGAAATTCAACCTTGCTTTTATCATCCTTCCGTTTCCCTCGCTCTTCATTGGCCGCTACTGACTTTTCTTGCTGGACATACGATTTTGCCAAAGTCATTAAGTCTTCCATATTTGACGGCATTCCGTCGATCCCGTGTAACTTTCGCAACAGGTGCTTGTCTCTTACTCCGTGAACGAAACCCGCCATGCGCAGATCTTCAGATGGGCCGCCTCCGATTTGTAAACTTTCTAGATTGTACCTGGCGATGAATTGCTCGATCCACTCAGCATCTTCACGCCATATGTTTAAGATCTCAGTCTTGCCTTTCACGTGTTTTCTCTGTTGGCTAAAATGCCTCTTGAAATTTTCAATCAAATCTTCAAAGCTGTCGATACTTCCTGTTGGTAGACTGTCAAACCAAATTCTGGCGGACCCAACCAGTGCCTGTACGAACATATGGCACCACATGGGTATGGTCCAGCATTCAACACCTCTTCACTAAAAAATGTGTTCAGATGGTCATCGGGGTTAGAGATTCCATTGTACTTGCCCACGGTGTTTGGCATTTTCAACTTGGTTGAGAACTCAGCTTGTGCAATTCGCGGTGTAAACTTGGACTGTTCAACTAGCGCCGCGGGCTGATATGGTCTGGTCATATCGTCTTCAACCCTATCCTCACCATGTTCATTTCTTATCCCTCTTGGTCGTTCAACCGTCTCCGTATTAGGGCTGTTTTTTAAGCGCAATCGCGCGCGTACCTCGTTCAACGCCGCTTCCCTTATCATACTTTCTCATTGTATCATGTTCCTTTGACCTTCTACCAACCATTCGTTTTGGTTTACAGCACCGGAAGCGGAGAATGGCGGCGTGTAATAAGTTCCCCACCCATGAGTTGCAAAAGGGTGGGAGTATCTTCCTTGTCCATTGGGTGAAGGACCGGACGACGTGTCAGGGGAGATGGTGTGTGAAATAGGGGGCGCGAATGGGCCGAAACCTTGTGATAAAAACGAGGGGATGGGTGCGGGGGTCATTGCGGGGTTTGGGGGCTCAAAAGAGGTGAGTGGAGGTTGGCTAAGGATTGGTGGCGATGAGTCTTCATTTGGGAGCGTTGTTACCTGGTTAGCAGGGGTGGGATTTGAATGGAGGATTGGGTACTGCTATCCATTTGTTCGAGTCAGGCGGTTTGATCGGAGATGAATAGACCAAGGGTCCCACGGATGGCGCTAATGTCGTTACCTGAATCGGAACAGCTGAGCCCAAGTAACGATGGATCGGGCCGCGCACTCGAGGCTTGTTGGTTCTTGAGGTTTCCCGCGCTGCTTCTTGGTACCTGCACACTAAATAGCACCGTTAAGGCACCACAAGGAGGAGATTATCCTTGTGATAACCCTTCGGCGTGAGAATAAGCTTCTGACTAGTGAGTAAGTTAACTGAAAAGTACTGTGAATGCCAGATGATGTGATGTTACCTTTTTTGGGAGGGGTCCCTCTTGCTTTTATAGGGGAGAGCTCCTATTTTTCCGCAAGGGGAAAGTTCTAAGGGCGTTTGTTAGCCCTTGATCTATTTCAACGGTTGTGATTAGGTTCGGAACAGGGCCCATTTTACATCTGTCCTAACGTTCATTGGGCATATTGTTAAGCATGCTTGATTTTGTTGGCGCGTCCATTGGGGCGCTTGCCCCCATTTGTCGGGTTTTGTCTTGGGCCGATTTTTGGTATAGTTCTTTATGGGCCCGAAGCGGGCCTCTTTCTTTGGGTGTATCCCTACAATCACCGAGTTCACATGTTAACTAGCTAGATAACCTTATACGGGCCTCTTTCTTTCACTTCAGCCATGTAATCATCATATATATGAGAACAACAGACCTCACCAAAGATACTCCTAGCTGCCACGTTACATTATATATAACTTAAAATGTAATGTCGGTGGACATTACTATTTTTTTTTTTTCTTTCCCCTCAACTTTTAATGTTTTACAACTTAGGCTCTAACTTAATAACATTTGATAATTATTATTTTTAACCCTTTTGACTTTATGACTTGACACTTTCACTCCCTTGGGTTGCTAAAAGCTTCGTAAAATACCATTTTGACCATTCAAGTTTTTAAAGTTTCAAACTCACCAATTTCGTTCTTAAAAAAAATATAGAAATCGGTTTTTGTGTTGATAATTTATTCTCTTTGAGTTATAAAAAAAATTTCTAAGGTTTCAAAACAATCCTTTTCTTTTCTTAATTACGTGCTTAATTTGTGTACATTGTTCGGTTTTGTATGAGTCATCAAACGTAAACCGAACTGGTCTCTTTTTTCGTAAATATAAATAATTGCATCATATTCTTTCTATTTGATTTTACTTTCACATTCCTCCTCCTAATTCCTCCCTTTGGCTTCCGCCATATAGCGCGGTATGTTCATTCTTCGTGTAGTGAAGTTTTATTGAGGGATTTTCTAAATATTCTTATAACACCACTTATGTGACGTAATATTGTTTTTCGTTTACGTTTCAATCTTCACAATCAATCCGTCGAGTAAAACCGCGAAGCGTGGGTGACTTTGCTAGTTTAAACTATTAACCAAGTTTAAATAAAAAAAGTTTTCGGATTTGACATATGTTTCGACGATGTGACATTACTTTTTATATACAAGTTTGAATAAAACTATTAAAGTGTGCAACAATAAATGTTTATATCGCTATCGATTAATGATGGTGATTTTTTTTTTAATTTGCGTTGGTAATACAACCACACACGTGGCATCCATTTTCACATAGTCTTGTAGTAGTGTTCGAAAGTGATCCACATCATCCAAGGGATGATCTGTAAGAGTAGATAGAATTGAGTATATAGATAATAAAAGCAATTATATGACATGTGGTTCACGCGCTACGAGGTGGTTGTGAAAGGTACTCAGCCTTTGGGGCCATAACTGTTTGTTTGGTGGCTATTTGGTATCAACCGCCAGTTTTATACACGCGCTTTTGCTGGTACTTTGACTCAATCGCATCCCACGTGGCACTATCTGCTTCGGTTTCTACAATTGTTTACTATCTTGCACGGACCACTATATTGTCGCACAAGTGGACGGCAGATGTTTATTGTCCAACGTTATCGTTTCCGTAGACTTTTCAAACTAACGGTCGTACAAATTACAAATAGCATCTGAATCAAAACTCTTGAAGAAGTGTAAAAAAAACTTATTTAAAATCTATTTGATTCAGTTCAACTCGTTTACAAGCGAAGTCGGTTGGCTTGATTCGATATATTTCATTTGTGACTTACGTAAAATGAGAAGCTTTTTGAATGTAAAGTATAGGAAGTGATTTTGCACCATTAAACGGCTAAACACACCAAACCAACGACTAAGATTAGGTTTTCTTAAGATTGCAAATATAAGTTACGTAAAATATAGATGCAAGGACAAAAGAGAGAGATCTAATGACTGACATCAAAAAGTAAAAACTAAAAACTATAATCTCAGTTTATCTGAAACAAAAAGATAAAAACTAAAAACAATATTTTCATTTCATGCTAAGTAATTTAGTCCATATTTTTTTTATTTACTTTTAATTTTAGAACCAGAGCTTAAACACTTTTTATTTCTACTACTAAACTACACTCAAATATTTTTTTTTTACTTTTATTTATAGAACCACAACTTATACACTTTTTATTTCTACTACTAAACTACACACATTTGTCTATCACGGGGATTGAACCCCACCGCTTGGATAGACGAAGTCTTATCCAACACCAAGGTACCACTAAGCCAAAAGCCGGTCCGTATTTCAACTTTTCAATAAATCAAGTATTTAAGTTTAGAAGTCGAAGACATTAGAAGTAAAGAGAACTAAAGCCATCTATATCTCATTCTTTATGTTTATCTTTAAAATTTACCAAAATATCAATTTTTTTCCAAATTTTATATAAACATTTTGTTTAACCCTTCACATCATGTTCTGTATTTCTCTATTACACTCACAAAATCTTATTTTATTATAATTTTCTCTCTCGTATACACTCACAAAATGATTATAGAAATTCTTTGTATTTAGAGAATCTCTTTAAAAAAAATTATAAGTTTTAGAAATAGATCGAGATTATGATAGAGAATGAGACAATTCACATTTGGTTCTCCATCTCCATCTCTAGAATTCATTAAAAATTATTACCTTTCTCTTATTTCAATTAAATAATACTTTTATACTTTTATCATTATAATTTTTCTCTTCTCTACTCATAACCATTATTGAACAGTATAAAAAAATAAATAGAGAATGAACATTATTCTTCATATACTTAAAATTTATCAGTTTCTCTATCTTCCTCCACTCACAATCAATCTCAACCAATCTCCAAAATACAGAACATACTCATATAATTTTTAGAGACCAAATGTGAATCCTATGTATATAACAATCCTACACAAAAACTCTAAAATTTGGAAATAGAGTATATTATGAAAAATGAGATGTGAACGCTTAAAAGAAGAATATAAAAAACCTAACAATGTAAAGCTTCCTTTTATAGAGGACAATTAGGCTAACTTTGATGGAGGGTATTGGGCCAATGCCCAATGGACTCGCCCCCAATTTAAAGTAGGTATTCTCAACATGAATTAATTAGTAACTAGAATTTTTCACCCGGCGGGGTTCTCGTGTTGCAACTGTGAACACGATTATTTTTCATAATTGTTTTCAAAGTGGTTGCACAATCGTTGTAGTAACAAAGATCCTGATGGTCTGACTACGATTTCGAGCCTGCACTTTAACATTGTTTTTAGATGTAGTAATAGTCAGGCTTCACCACACTAAATTAGTGTTTTTGTCACACAAATAGTATATAAAGCAAACCCGAGTCTTTAACAAATTCTAAATGACATCATATTAGCAAACAAAAATTAAACTCCTCAGGTAAATGCTATGCAATTTTCAACTACTTATTTTGTACCAGATGTTATTCTAAAAACCTGACCTTCTTAGCTGTCATTTGACAGTCATTGGAAGGCTTCCTTATGTTGTTGTTGTGTTTGGAACCCAAGGATTTGTCGGGCACTGTAAAAGTTTAAAATTCTATTACTGGGTTATAATAAGTAAATTAATGAAAACAATCACATAATAAAAAAAAAAAACCTCAAAAAGGCTTCAAAGGATAAAAGGTCAAAATCTACTCACAAATTTCCTGTGTAAATGAGCAAGTGTTGAAAATCCAATATGGTTTAGAATGAACTTAAGGCACATATTGAAAGTAAACAGAAAGTATAAACTTGTTAAATATAAATATAAATATAAATATAATATTAGCAGTATAAAAAAATTATATGATCATTTAATATATTCAGTCAATTAGTTTAAATCACATTGATTTTGAATACATTGGACATTTCAAATTTCAAGCTTATTTTTATACTGAGGATAAGTAAATAAGTAATTGGGTTGCTCTAGTCTTTCATAATACCATCAGTTTTTTAAAATATAAGTTGACTGAAAGTGGTTGGGTTACATAGCGTTGTGATCCAAACCAAAGTAAAAGTATTACATGCTCATCACATTAAAAGCCTAAAGTTAACATAACTAATAAGCATCATTTTTGTGTTTTTAAATTGAATGTTTGCATTTGACCAAGGATACGACATAGATAAGATAGTATACCTAACATAAGCTCAAAATTAAACCTGACCTTAACAAAAGAGAACATTAATCAAAAGATAAGTGATTTATATTTACTATGGCTTTGATAACATGCAATTGCAGCTGCTGGTTTATGAATTAAAGTAAAGTCATAATGATATTCAATCATATGTTGCCCAATCTTAATGCGCGATAACATATACTAAGCTACTTTAGGCCTGCATGAAAATTAGTAGTCTGCTTTGAAGAAAAGAGACAGGTTAAAGCACACTAAAATCCTATTCAAGTAAACAAAGAAGATGGAAAATAACTTGAATTGTAAAACCCTTTGATTATAGGATAGATACCCAGTCCCACTAATATCGAAACTGCTTCAAACGCATAACAACCTGCATTATGCTAAGAATATGAGGCTGCCATTAAAGATTGCTTGAGACCTACCCAACCAAAAACATTGGCTAAATAGTACATGATTGTCAATGAAAGTTGCTTGAATAATTATAATATGTCATAACAATTGAAAGCATATGTTACACGTTCATCAGTCCATTGATCAAATAGCATTACACAAAACAACTAAAAGCAATTTATCTATTATAGTACATGATTGTCAATTGAAATCAAAAAGAACATTTAAAAGCTCAGCAACTCTACACAAAAGAGAATTACAGTTAATGTAAAACTGATATTAAGTTTGAATCATAACATTTAAAAGCTCCACAACCCTACCAAAAAAGATTTACAATTAATGTAAAAGTGAAATAAACTAAGTTGGTATAGTTTAAAATTATAAATGATGTGTCTTACAGAAAATAAGGAAAAAAAAAAAAGAAGTAAGTTACTTGCTTCGTGTTGCAGCGAGATGATAAAATTTAAGCAAATTGTTGCAATTGGTTCATTTATATGCTTGGAAGCTCCTTTAAATCCGATTGAAGATGTGGGGTACTAACTTCTTCTATAAAATTTTATACTTCACATTAAGCTAATTTGTTGTTTTACCTAATTAGAAGAAAGTATAGCGACATTAAGAAAATGAAAGAATCATTAGGAGTTATTATGCATCAGAAAACCAAAAACGCATTCAGTAGACTCAAACATGTAATTAATTGAGAAATTAGAAGAACATCAATCACATATGTAGGAGATGCAACCAAATAATTAGTAAATCCCTGATTTATATTAGTATATAACACTTATGAGTTGTATTAAGCTTACCAAAAGGTCGAATTTAGAAGCTTGGTTGCAAACCTAGACCGGCGCTACAAATTCGGCGGTTCAAGGACCGATTTAGGCTTTCCAGATCCGATTGAAAACTCCAGTCGCGTAGAAACCTCATCGGAGAACTAAATCGACGACAGAACATGTCCAACCATATGGGCCATTTACCGATCTGCAAGTCTGTGTGATGGGATAGCATCACTGAAGGTTAGGGTTATCCCTTTTCCTTCTCTGTTTATTTCTTACTTGGTTCCCTCTTTGAACAGTGTTGAGCGAGACAGGAAAAGATGAATGTATCGATGATACTAAACTTGAACAGGTGGTGGAGAGGTGCGATGGTGGTCGGAGATGGGTGAAATTGGTGGGTTGGGGTGATGGCCAAAGGTGCAGTTGGCGGTTTGTGCAACGATGTTGGGTTTGGCCGGCGAGAGGAGGCGTGACGGCGGTAGAGGGGACCGGATGGTGGTGGCTGATGGAGATGAGCAGTCGTGGATGGTTGTGGGTGTAGATGAAAGAGGCGGTGCATGGGTGTCGTATATTATATATCGGTGATAAGCGATGTGCACCCCACCGACAAAACTGGGGTTACTGTTTATAAGAAGTTGCTAAATGTATTATATATAATAAGTCCACAAACCTTTATATAAAATAAAGGTAGTACAGGTATCATTTCTAAAATATAAGTCTATATTTACACAATCTATTACAACACGAACGACAAAGAAGACTTTATCCCACAGACGATAATTCTCTACCCTTATATTTACAAACCCCCGTTGCTAAAACGATCATTAACAATCTTCTTTACATATATTTGTCCCCACTTCTACCGTTACCAATATTCATATAAACACGATATCTCCTCTCTCTCCCATAAATCACCCAAAAAATGAGCGAAAACATCACCGCTAGCGACACCATCAACAACCCGACATAGATCCAATTAAGATAGCGACACAACCCCGGACAATGGTCCCGAGAAATGTCGGTGAAAGTCTGTCGGACAAACGTGCAATCTTGAAGATCCACCAAAAATGGTCCGTGTAAGCACAACGTGTAGCCGAGCTCGATCCCGGCTGACATTTGGGTAAACGAGTCGGGCGTCAGACGGCCCGTGGTGGTGCACAACCCGGTGGATGAAACTTGACAAACAAATCTACTATATACATGTGAGGCTTTACTCAATGGCACCTCATCCGGTTCACAAGTTCGGTTGGTGAAGTCGGGATTGAACGGGTTGCAAAGGGTTGGCATCGTCGGGCCAGACTGGTTGAAGTAGAATGGTGCGTTGTTCGGTTGGAAGTTGCCGTTTGTGACGTTTGTTATGACTTGGTTGATCACGGTCACGAGTTGAACCGTGACTTCTTTGGACCTCATTGAGGTCTCGTGAGCCGTCGCGTTGTCTACGCATGGAAGGATATCGTCTAGAGTCGTGTGAGCCGTTGGGTTCTCGACCCATTGGTTCATCGCTTCACAGCTGTCTGATGTCACACTGTTAACCGCGATCGATATAAAAGTCACGAACTAGATCATTGTTTACTATGGAATTATGGTTACAAGAAGTAACATTGATGATGAATTAAAAGCAACTTACTTGTGGAGACAAAGGAACACGCTGCATATTAAAAACGTTACCGTCACTAAAACCCATCCGAATATCACCAATCTGCAACGATTTAAGTATATTTAGCTGGACTATAAGTATAAAAACTCATAATAATCGGTTTTATAACCAAAACAAAAATAAAGAATTTCACTCACGTGTAAACCATGCATTGCAAGCCAAGAATGGAAAACACTGCAAATAAGCATTAACCGTCACTAATGCTTAGAAGAAATTAACAAAAATAATACAAATTCCGTAAAAGCTCACTTAACTTAGAAGTTAGACGCTTTATAAAAATTTGTACTTCTTCTACGGAAGACAGAAATTGCTTTTTCGATGTTTATGATTAATTTTTTCTATTTTCATATATTTATTAATTTAGATTTTTTATTGGATCGGCTCATTAAACTTTCTTTGTAAAATTTAGTTGGGTCATTCAAATTCTCTTGGCCGGTTTGACAAATTTTAAAGTTTTGTCCTTTAGTTATATAGAAAATTTCCACATTTATTCTTAATCTTTGTTTGATACATGAATCATTCTTTATATTATGGTTTGTTACTTCCGTATTTTGCACCTACTAAAGTTCAAAATTCAGCTGGTTTTTTATAAATAATACTTTGCTCCATAATTTATGCGTGTATTTTGGTAGTGGCCCGTATACACCTGTAGTTCGTAATTACGTGTTTTGATGCGTTTGACGCCTATACCCTTGCCCATCATACACGTGACGCTTTTTTATTGTATCATACGATTCATAGGAAAAACATTTGTATTTTAACCGCACTCATGATAGATATTGTTAAATTATTATTTAGAATTAGAATATTGACGGGTTATATTAGTAATTTCGACAAATTTGAGGCATTGGCAAGTTTCTGTGAGTGCGAACTTACCTAATCCAAGAAACGTCAAAAGCAGCATCACCGCAGCTATAACAATCAACACTATCCTCCTACACAAAATCACAAACTTCACGTATAAAACATCATCCAAAACAACAAATGTAATTAATAAAATCACTATATATTTTAACCTCGTTAATTACCACTTACACAGTTTGAAGGATCTTATGAATATCTTTTTTATTCTCCTTGCTTCTCACAGACAACTCAATCGCCGAAACATTAAGCTTCGTTTGTATCTCGTCAATGTCTTCCTGCACATCAACCGGCAAAAACACTTGCGCAACGGTTATCTTCTTCGCAGCCGCAAGATCATCCGACACATCCGTAAGCGTTTTAGCGGTTTTCTCCGCTTGATTAACGATGTACTTCAAGGCTTTGGTTGTACTTATGTGAAATTTGCCTTGACCCGTGTATAAAACAATGCATCCGACACTGAAAGTAATAAATGAATTAACGAACGATGGATGATTTGTTTTGTAATAATTATAAATTAATTAAGATGGTGATGATTACGTACATTGCTGTGATGGTGAAGATAATAAGGAGAATGAGAGATAAAGTGTAAGCGGTTTTGGAGTAACCGAAAGGTTGTTTACGGCAACAACAGTAGCAGATGCATGTTAGAGATAAGAATAAACCGAAGATGAGGAACCAAGCTGCAGCCACCACGAAGAATGGTGCAGCCGTGAATGCTACAGACTGCAACCATTCAAATCAAATATATATATAAAATGTTAAGTGTTAATAAAATCATTTGCTTCTCACTCATAAAGAAATCCGGATTATACTAGTTTTTAAGATATTAAAAAAAAGGTACCGCTATCCTTCACCTCTCAAAAATATCAAACGACGGTTTGAAATTTTGCAAATTCATGTTTAAGTTTTTAAACATTTGACTTTTAGAGTAACTGGTAAGGTTGCTGCTTTGTGACCTTGAGGTCATGGGTTCAAGCCGTGGGAAACAGCCTTTTGCACAAAAAAGTGCAGGGTAAGGCTGCGTACATCAGATCGCGAAGCGATCCGGCCCCTCCCCGGACCCTGC
>WOUH02000017.1:4844022-4859498 GCA_009936405.2 Stevia rebaudiana | reverse complement strand
AAATCTGAAATAAACCCGTCTGTTAATTTATTTAAGTTATAATCACGTTTGATTACGGTTTGGTATTACGAATCCAGGATTCAAATCCATTCAAAATTGATTAATCGTGACATAGATACACGAAATTAACATGGGGGAAATAATTAGGATGGAACAACGAATCAGAAAATGGGTTTACCTTGAACTGAGGTGAAGTAGAAGTCGTTTTTAGGAGCTCCGGTGGAGTTCCGGTCGGTGGTGCGTCGGAGGTGACGAACAGCAGCAAGAACGTCGCTAAAACTTGTATATTTTGGTGCCTTAGTGTGCGAAAAGTAAAACCCAACTGAGTGGAGTTCGGTTTTGTACAAAAAAAAGTGTTAATGGTCGCGTTTGGTGATCGTGGGTTTCGGTTCGTGTTCGTATGATTAAGGACGATTAAATGCAATGAACGTTGGAATTGAAGGTAGCATTGAATTCGTGAGACGAAACCGAATTTGGGGTGTTAATCTGAGGTCGTGGGGTTCATTAAAAGCACGAGACCCGTTTGAGTTGGTTGGGTCGGTTCTGGGCGAAGGAGATAACCCGTATGTTAAACGGGTCGCGCAGGAACATCTTTGGAGACTTGGCAGAAACAGTCCCCCAAGTCCTCTCATTCCAGTTTTGAACACCATGCTACCAAATAATCTATGTTTTAACTTTGTTTAATTGTAGTTTGGCCACAAATATTTAGATACATTATATTAGTTTGTATTTTATAAAAATGTTTGATTTTATAAACTTTTTATAATAAAACTTATAAATATTTATAATTTTACTAATCTTTGTTTTATATATTTAATTAAACCAATCGTTAATTAACTTTTATTAATTATAATAATTACTAAAATTAACAATTCGTTCATATGGATATAAATTTAAGATGTAACGAGACGCGATAAAAACCGCGTAAACGTTTTATTTAATGAACGTTAATGATTACATATCGGAGAAGTTGATCGAAAAATCGTAAATGTTACAGAACACAATGAATTTCAGGAAAACAAAATATCGAGCAACAAAAGCACAATGACAAGTAGAAAAGACACAATGAATTAGGCATGCATATTGTATATAGCAACATTAAATTTGTTTTAAACATAAAGAAAAGCTAGTTTTTGGTTAAAATTTAAAAAAATAATAATGATAATTTCGTATGTAGAAGTTATAAACATTTTAGAAAAGACATGAAACTTAACAAAAAAATAAAATTGGCAATTATCAAAATTTTATAGAAAAGCTTTTTTCCTATTATATGGTCTCAACCTTTACATTTAGATCTAATCGCCTTAAATTCTTCTTAATCTTTCTACAACAAGACCCGTCCATACTTGAACATTTTCCTATATTACATATATATATATATATATATATATCAATTTTAGGGTTAGGTTAAAAAGAAAACTTAAGTTCAATGAGAAAGCCTAAGAAACCATATAAAAAAGCGTTATTATTATTTGTTTTTAGAAATAGGTTAGGCTTTATATTTATTTTTGTCACTTTTATATAAAAAATTAAAAAAGAGTTGACGACATTTCTTTTTTAAAATAAATCATAAAAAATAAAAATAAAAACGTTCACGTGTGTAACTGATTGGTATTCAAATGATTTTACATATATGGCATGCTGTTTACATATGTATTATATATGTATTTTACTACAAATAATTATATTTTTATAACAATCATTTTTTTAAAATATTTACTCTGCGCTATTTTATTTTCTTTTCACTAAAAGTCATAAAATTGAATGTAAAGTTAAAAAAATTAACATTGTTACATATGTAAAACACGAGCTTCTAAAGTTTTTTGAGTTTTAGTGGGTTTCATGGTTATATATTCCCATCATTTATTGAAATTATCTTATAAAATGACAATCTACCCAAATTATTTATACCAAGAGATATTTACATATTCATCTTAATAAGTTCCTTAGATACATATTTTCATAAAAAATTCACTTATTTAATAATTGTCTACAGAAGTCTTAATTTTTTTTTGCATTATAACTGATTAGAACTTTGTCATATATTTGTATTTTAGAAAATATAAAAAGTATGTAAGTTATGTAAATATGTAATTGATATTCATACGAAAAACAAATATGTAAAAGCATATTAGTAAAAATCAAGGTTGGAAAAGGCACTAGGCACTACCTATGCGGTGAGGTGCCGCCTAAGGATTAATCAGGAGTAATCGGGATTAATCGAAACTAGGCAGATTGATATTTTATATGTAATTTTTCAAAATTATATATATAATATATATACAAAATTAATATAAAATATATAAAAATAATTATATTTTTATAAATACTTTGAACATTTTGATCAATTTTAATTGATTTTAACCAAAATTTGACCAATTTTTAGGAATTTTGACCGATTTCTGGCCGTCTAGACCCGCCAGGACATCTAAAACAAATTTACAAATATGTGTATATTATATTATAAAACTTTAAAATTAAGCAAACTTAGTATCAAAATCAATTATACGTACAAGTAATGAACTTTAAAGATGTCCTGTCATGAGTAAGAGTTTTTATAGAAGACACTATTGGATACAAAGGGAATCCTTTTAGAACATGAGTTGTAAATGGAAGAAGTTTAGTGTGTTCACTAATCACAATCTTGAAGTCACCCAAAAACAAGATGTAATTTTCATGTTTTGGCTATTCTTGGTAATCGAAACGCTCAGTTTGGAAACGATTTAGTACAAATATTTTGTCCACCAATTTCTCATTTTTGTAAAATTGCACTAAATGTGTAGGGATGAAAGCATCTACTCTATGTCTCAAAAAAAGACTAAAAAATAGATAAATCTAGTAATTTAAATACTAAATAGGATTTTTTTTTAAGATTTGGTCGAGAAAAATAACGAATGTTTTGTTTTCATGGACAAGGGGCAAAACGATTTTGACCCAAACAAAAGACAATGTATACCAAACTTCGTACTGCGTGAGTGATGAAATAGAGTCAGCAATGGAATGCACATCCATGATCAATAATACTAATAATAATTGTATTTTGTTTTTAATTACAAGTTGAGGCTCTTGATTTAGAATAAACGGTTCTTGATACTATAGCTAAAGTTGCATAAGATTGGAGAATTGGTGACATAAAGGGTCTTCTTGGACGATGCAATATTAAAGCTAATATGCTTGACATAAAAGTTTCTTTTTATTAAGTGGTGATGAAAAGGTACAATTTTTTTTTTCTTTAACACTATTATAAAATTATTCATCTACATCGTGCTTACCATAGCGAGCACAATGCGGTGTGTTTCTACATTGACATATTATTCGACAGAGTTGTACTATTTTTCAAATGCTCAAAATACCCTTTTTATACCGACAAAGTTAAAACTTTGAAAAACCAAATTAATAACCTTGAATTATTTCATGATGTGGGGGTGATCTTGCAAAATATAAAAGGGTATTGCTTGAAGTTAATATTGAACTCTCCATTTCTCATTATTACGGTCAAACCTTAATGATATGCAATTTGTTTTTATTTTTATTTTTTTATTTTTTTTGAACATCATGTTAGTTTATACACATGTTAGATTAGTCCTATGCCCAAGTTCGAATCCAGTCTTGCAACTCAAAGATTTATCTGGGTAGTGCGCCCCCAAAGATTCGAACTCAGGACCTCCAAGGAAGTTCAGTCTAAGCCTACATCTCCCTACCTCACCTTAACCGGTTTGAGCTAAGGAAACTGAATCATGTTCCTCTATTAATAAAGGTTGAATGGACACATACATTTTAGTTTAATTGCTGAATTTTAAAAGAACGTGTGTAATTTGAAAAGAGTTAATTAGTCCAACTATATATTTCTTTGTTGCAGGACCTCTAAAAGAATTAGATGAGGAAGAGATTGAGTTACTTGATAACCTGAGCTGGTGATTATATGTTTTAACATCACTTAGTTCATTTAAATTGTATACATGTTTTTTCAACAAACATTTATTGGTAAGGGGTCTCTTTGGTCAAACATTAATTTAGAGTATGATTTTAAAAAATTATGAGTTAATTAGTTCATACTATAAGGATGGTCCACATAACATACACCTTACCAATGAGTTTTGTGCCCTCACCACTTGAAAAAGCTAAACCTTATCCAACACAAAAAACCTTTGGTAAGAATAATATTATATATAGGCCAAAGAAATAGATAGTATATATCTACAATGATTTACCACAAAAGATGAAAAAACAGACTATACCAAATCCCAGTAAGGCAAGAACGCCAAAGACCAACTGTTGATAAACTTTAACTACACATGAACTCATTGTCAAGTAGTTAAGTTTTGTAAGCGACTTTTGATCCAAATTGTATGTCGTTGGGTCCACAAAATCACATGTTCTGCTTTTAAAACCTACAACTAGGGACTTGAGTCAACCATCACTATTACTACAAGGATCTAAAGTGTCAAATAAGTCAAATAAAAAGGGCAGGTAAATTATTTAGATGAAACTAAAAGCGCAATCAGCTGACCTGTCAAATAGAAAGGTCGTTGGACGTAACTGTTTCGTTTTTTATATCAACACTTTTGCATTGCATCGTTCCATGTGCCAGTCAACATATATCATTTTCCATTTCTTCTTTAAATATAATTCAAATATAGTGAGTGAGATTTGAGAATAAGATTTTAATATTTAGTAAAAAAAAAAAAAGAAATAACAAATGAGTATTTGCTGTATAAACCAACTTCTTAAAGGGCAAGTCTACGCTATCTGGAGGGAACTAAATTAAAAATAGAAAACTTAATTCCCCATTTAAGAGGGAACTAAATCTCTGCAACATTATCAGACTAATAATAATAACAACATGGGTTTCTATAATTTAAATCAAGATTTCAGTTTCATGTCTGGTTCTTCCTCTGTTTTTGGATTTGGAGATGAACTTTAACAAAATCAAAGATTTCTTGATTCTCAAAAGATGATGAATTCTGTTTGGGGATTTATTTTTATTTCTGGATTTAAAGAAGGTGGGGGGTCCAAATAGTAGTGCCCTAATTTAAATCTTTATGTCAGTAAGAACCCGTTATAAAAACATTTACGTGTTCCTACCAGTGGATCTAGTAAATTATAGCTTCCGCTGGGTAGAAAGACTCGTATATACATGAATCAATTTGAGTGAATTCATTTCATTTTAGATTCAAGTTCAATTTCTTTCATTTCACAACACAACATTCTATCCTTAAAAAGTCATCATCCGGATTTATTTATTGAAATTTTCAAACCAAACATATCCTTTAAACCACCCCTTACCACACTTAAACCCATCATCAACACCTATCATCGTCGGACATGCTTAATGATCACTTATTGTCACAACTGCTGTCATCAAATGCTACTAGCAGTCTAGCACCATAACCACATCTACCACTTCTCATCGACGCCATCTTTAAACACTTTTCTAGTATCAACTATTGTTATAGTAACCTAATGTCATAATCGCCTGCAATTGATATTGTCACCCTATCATCACTGCCAACATTGGTGGGGGGCTTGAGGCGGTATGTTCAGATGTGTAGTGGGGTGGTATCGAGTAATGATGTCGGGGCAATGGTCGTTGACCGGTGGTGGCAAGTATTTGTGATCTTAGACTATCCAAACAGTTGGTTTCGACGGTGTTTGTTGCGCTCTTGGGTGTTTATGGGGTTGTATTTTTAGGGTAGTTTTGGGATGCCCATTCTTGTACAAGGGAGAGGTCAAACAAGTTTTGTGAGTTAGAATGAGCATTTAGTACCGGGTACCCGTATCGAACCAATACTATACTGCTATATATGTACGGTACCGGTACCGGTACTCACTATTCAAGAAATTCGATGTTGGTATTTTCTAGTACCGGTATCAATACTGTACCTTCTAAAGTTGAGTATATTGTAAGGAGGAGTACTGATACCGGTACCGATAGATTCGGTATCGATACCCACTTTTTCAAGAATTTATGTACGGTACTTTTGGTACTACTATGGTACCGATCTCATCCCTGTTTGTGAGTGAATGGATAAGAGGGAGAGTTTTTTTTTTGGCTTGTTTGGTGGTTTTGAGATGGGGCAACTTGAAAATGGTGCACGTCGCCATTAGCCCCACTGACCGGTCACACAACCATGAAGAAGGTAAATCACGTGATCCAAGAAAAAATGGAGAAAAAATGGTGGTGTCGGGTTGTGAACCCTAGACCTCCATTATGGATTGAGACGAGGCAACTTGGTGAATAGCTTATGCGGCCTTGATTTGGATACCATTGTTGTGGTGTTGTTAGTGTGTGATGGTAAAAGTGATAGGGTGTGGAAAATAGATGTAAAGTATAATATTAGAAACTAAAAAGTAATATTATTATGTACAAATTAAACAAATTATAGTTCAGTTTAGTTGGATCTAAGATGGAATCAAAATCCGTCAATTTGAATTGTGGATCGGATCTTACTTTAGTTGGATCTTTAATGTAACAGATGACAAACCGGCCATTCACATGAAGACGTGGGTTGGAAAGGCCAATAAGCATTTAGTACACTCTATAACTCTATTTTGAACACTTAAAATAACATTTTTTTTAAGACAAAATTTTATTCATATAAAAAAAATTAACAAGAATACAAGATGGTAGATAATGCAACAAAAACACCTAAATTTAATTTACTATTTTTAACTCTGAACTTTTGTAGAAGAGAGGTCACTAAATAAAATTACTTTTCTAACTCTCATTAATCATTTTAAAAAACATGTCCTACTTTCTAATCAACTCTTTGCTGTGGTTTAAAACTAACACGTTCCATAAAAATATTATAACATTTGCCAAAGTAAATATGAATTCGGAGTGATTAGAAATATTTACTTAGAATTACCTTTCAACGAATAATAAAAATCTGACACTCGTGTGAAAAAAGTGTGCGGAAGTAAAGAAAGATTATAAGATAATATTGCGCTAAGTATGTTTTGGATTTATTTTCAAAGTGTTTTAGGTTTGAGGTTCATAGAGATGTCTCTAACGAGAGGGAAAAAAAACATTGTTAGCTTCGTCTTCCTCATCATCATTTTTAAGTATCATGAATTCATGATCGAACTCTAAATTGAGATATAACTTCCAATTCTCTAGAGAGAGTTAAAGTAATTGATATAGACTCACTCGAGATGATCAATCTCTCAAGCTTAACTCTTTGAGTGGATGAGACTCCAAGAAAATAATATCAACAAAAAGATCCAAACTTTGCTTCAATTTTTATGTTCATCTTTCTTAACAATGCAAAAATACAATTTAAAGGAAACAAGTATGCATGCTACAGACTTCTACGTCACTACGTGGGTTATGGAAATCATGGATACAATGCACGAATAAATTAACAAGAGAGTGGTCTTCTTATATAAAAGCATGGTTAAAGTTTATTAAAAAACTAGCTTAAAACCCGTGTATCACACAGGGTTACATAATCAACACTTAAAACTCTATCGTTGAATCATTGAATATATGTATTAAGTAACTATGTTGTGAACACTCAAACAAATAAATATTTGACACTTTTGTGACTATAAATTATACTATGAAAATTTAAAATTATTCATTAGAAACATTTTAAATATAAATTCTTTAAATTAGTTAATAATTATAAAAATTAAAGAAACGTCAAATTTAAAATTTAAATAGAGTAAGTGTGTTTTCCTCTTTGAGATTTCCAAGACTTAAATGTTTTAGTTCACCCTTAATAGTTTTTGTTCATAACGTTAAGTCTTAACAATTTTGATCAATTAAACCTTTAACATAAAATTGTTAAACCTTTAACATAAAATTGTTAAACCTTTAACATAAAACTGTTAATACTTAAAACTTGAGGGACCAAAAATGTTAAGACCTAAACATTAGAGACGAAAACTTTTAAGACTTGAAACGTTAGGGACAAAACTGTTACGACTTAAAACGTTAGGGATGAAAAATTTAAGACTTAAAACGTTAGAGATGAAAATTGATAAGACTTGATACATTACATACCGTTTCTGTTAACGGTGGACTGAAACTGTTAAATATATTTTATAATTCAAGATAATATAAAAAGTATAAAAGAATTTAAAATATTAATCTAATAAATTTAAATAATTAAAAAAACTCATAAATAATTTAAAATGACTCATAAAATGGTCTTCTTTTTATATAAATTGTGGTGTTGCCATGCGACATTATTTGGAATAAAATCTTAACTTTTTTTCTACATAAACCACTAACGAAAATTTTTAAAACTTAAAACGTTAGGAAAGAAAATTGTTAAGATTTGAAAAATTATGAATGATTTATGTTAAAGACGGACTAAAACTGTTAAACATTACAAACCTCAGGATTGAGATTTGTAATTTATTCTTTTAAATATATAGATAAATACGTAAATAGATAATAACAAATTTAATTGATTTTCAAATTTATATCTATTTTAGAATTTAATATAAAAAATACATAAAAATTCAAATAATTATTGTCTTGACATGTGCCATTTATGTTACTCTTTTTTTGATGGGTCGCTTAAACAAATCTTAGCCGGTCGAAAATCAGTAATACGGTGAGAGAGGTTATAAATAAATAAATATATATTTTATAGAATAATAACCTGCCTCCAACCTCTCTAATATGTTATATGGTGAAACATATTCGGATGTATGGATTAGTTTAGTAGAAAATATTTTTGCCTGAAACCATATACCAAAACTATTTTGAGCTTCTACTTTTGTTTGTCATTGATCTTTATCTAATATTGACTCGTTTGATACCCGTCAAACACCTGATGTGTATCTTACACGTTTTTACAATTCAATATGAGACTTAGATTATCAATACTCAACCCAAACCCGACATATTACTATCCAGTTTACTCTAAAGAAGAAGGTCGTTTTAGTTTTTTATAAACGAAAATAAAAATGATTTATTTACCATTCTAGAGACGAAAAGCATGATGATTCACAAACGGTGGGACGATATTTGTAATTTCTAACAAGTACGAAAGGTAAAATTTCTAAATATACCACGGAACCTGTTCAATTTCTTAAACAAACTTTTATATTAATATTTCAACAATAAAATATTCTGTCTTAAAATTTTTGTTGCAATTTTCCTTGTAACTATCAAAATGTTGGTTACCGAATACCGATCAACAAACCAAAGCACCTAACATCAGGCTTCTGTAATAAACCCGAACTCGAGTTAAAATCAAATCATAATCAACTCAAAACCAAAAGAACTCGAGTTAAATTCAAATCATAATCAACTCAAAACCAAAATATCCAGTAATAATAAAAAATTTGATGCAAAAAAGATCCAACAAATGTCTTCCCCAACCCAACGGGAAGAAACAGAACTTGTATATAACTTCAGCTAAAAGGGGCTTTTTTTTTTTTTTTTTTTTTTAACAAAAAGAGGTTGGGATTATTCTACAATTCTGCAAGCTCATATCAAGGCTGAATAAACAAGTCTAACCTGTCTAATTATTAATTATTAATGGCGGTTTTGAATTTGTAACCATCGTTTTTTAACTGACATTATGGTATGAATCAATGATAGCATCCGCAAGATACTCGCATTTTGCAGCAGATAAACCAGCCAATGAGATTCTTCCATCTTTTGTCATGTACACGTGCCATTTATCAGTCATGTTATCGCTCTACAGACACAGAAAACCAAACAGATTAGTGTTTCCAAAAAAACAACAAATTTTTACAAGAATAAGAAAATATATTATATTGGTTTTTTTATGTTTTATTGTTTTGATTTTTCAAGTAAAAGGGTAAAAAATGGTTATCTCACATTGATATAACAGATTTTTTTAACATAGTTAACGCATACAAAATACGACCCGTTACCCAACCCGCCCATGATTTAACGGGTAAGAGGAAAAAGTAAAATTTTTTATTTTTATTTTATTTTTAAATTTACCTGGGCTTTATTGAGACCAGTAAAAGAAAACATGCCAATCTGCTTAAGTATAAAAGACCAATCTTTCCCGCTTTTATCCTTTGAAGAGAGATTATTATAAAGCTTTTGTCTCACGCTTTTAATCCTTCCCGCCATCATTTCCATTTCTTCTTTCCACTCGTTGAAAAAATCGGGATTCCCGACAACATTAGCGACAATACGGGCCCCGTGAACTGGAGGGTTTGAGTACATTGGCCTCGCAATTCTTTTCATCTGACTCTTCACCCTTTATGAAAGATTTAATTTATTTTAACCCGTTATTTATTTGGATCTAAATTAAACAAATTATAAAATCAATTACACACATGGTGCCTCTGATTTGTGAAAAATATCAGGTTTGGGTACTAAGGTTTAAAAATAACAAGTTTGTTGGGTATTAAGGTTAACTTCCTTTAACCTTTTTCTTAAATCAAGGTGAAGCGACCAAAATACCCTTTGACTTTAGTGAAAAGTCGGAGGGTATTTTGGTCATTTAACCTGGATCTAATATCCTTAATACCAACAAACTTGTTACGAAAATGAAAGCACAAACTTCAAAATTGTTATGTTTTTTGCTTAGTACCCAAACCTGTTACTTTGGCCAAACCATATGAACCATCTGTGTAATTACTTATTAATTATACGCGATCTGGTATAATATGCGGTCAGTTAAGTACCTGACAGCTGCATCAGCTGATGAACATAAGACATTAATTGCACCAACTCTTTCGGCATAAAGACCAAGGTTTTTACTATATGATTGTGCAACTAGAAGTTCCATTCCACGTGCAGCAAACAACCTCACGGAAGATGCATCTTCATCAAGGCTTCCACTAGCAAATCCCTATTTATAATATTAATTATATGATATTATACGTATTATATATATGTATATGTTAATTTCATGTGAATAACATATTTCATTTAGCACATAAAAAGTCAAAGATGGACTCTTTTATTTTCCTCTAAAGAACAAATAATTAATGATTGCAAAAATTACATGCAAAATAAAAGATTTTAGAACCTGATAAGCAACATCAAAGAATGGAATATGGTTTTTTTCTTGGATGACATCAGCAATTTTCTCCCATTGTTCAAGAGTTGGATCGATGCCTGTTGGGTTGTGAGCACACCCATGAAGCAGAATAAAGGAACCTTCTGGAGCAGCCTGAATACATAATTAATTCTTTTTAAGTTTTAAATACTAATATCAAATTACAAAATTAATTCAATAACAGAAATGAATTTAATTGACAAATTGTTATGCAAAAGTGGATGTTACTTTTATGTCAGCAATCATCCCATTAAAATCCAGACCAACTGTTTTTGGATCATAATATCGATACTCAGACCATGGAACTCTAGCATCATTGAAAATGTTCTTGTGATTACCTGCAGAAATGATTGTTTCAAATAATCAGGTTTTTATATTTCCAAAATATTTTAAAAAATAAATCAAATTTATGGCGGAATCTGCACCCCAAGTTGGAGATGATATTAAAACTTTTGCTCCGGGAAAATATCGCTCGATTAAAGCTGCAGCAACACGAAGAGATCCAGTGCCAGATAGACCTTGAATGGTGGCAACCTGCATTGTAAAATAATAAAAATAAAGAATGAGTTAATTACATCAATGGTCCTTGTAGTTTCAGATAGTAACATGTTTGGGTAATAAGGGTTTAAAGTACAGGTTTATGTATTAAGGCTAACTTCTGTTAACTTTTCTGCTAGATTATGTTAAAATGACCAAAATACCTTTGACATTTTGAATAGCCAAAGTCAAACAAAGAAAAAAACTAATGGTATTCTTGTCATTTCTACCTAATTTAGCGAGAAAAGTTGGTGAAAGTTAGCCTTAATACCCAAACCAGTTAGTTCCACAAACCACAAGGACCATTAGTGTAACTAACTTAAAAATAATTAAACTGGAACAAGAATCCTAAAAAATATTATAAAAAAAAAACTCCGAAATCATTACTCTTTGTTGATGAAGAACCGGATTATCTGCTCCAAACAACAACTCAGCTGTAGCTTTGTTAAATGCAGCCAAACCTTCGATTGGAAGATACTGCAATTAGCAAATCAGATTAAAAACTCAATAAAACCAACAATAATTTGAATAAATAAAATTCAACAAAAGCAAAACTGTTACCTCCTTGTTTTCTCCTCTTTCCAGCATAAGATTCTCAGCCTATAACAAACAATTCAAGCATATTTATTTAATTTTCATAAAAGAAAACAATACTCTGCAGATTCAAAGAATCAAACTAGTGATTTATTATTACCTTTTTGACAACTTTAAGCACATATGGTTGAAGTTCTTCTGTACGATATGCTCCAACACCAAGATTGAGTTTCATATCACTTGTGTCAGCTTTAAACGCTTCTGAAACTCCAAGAATGGGGTCAGGTGGAGCCATTGTTATGTTATCAAACCGTGAGGCGTTGACAGCTACAGACATGGTTATTTGACCATGTGACTGTAAATAATATATACAGATTATTTCCCAAAATTAAAACAGATGCATATGTATGTAACAAGGTGAAACCGAAACATATATATATATATATATACCTTTGTTTTCACAGAGAGAGGTCGTTTCTCTTTACCAAAGAAAACACTTGTAGATGAGCTTTTAAACTTAGTTTTTTCCTGATCAATCAACAAAACAACAATCCATAGATTACTCAATATTCTTCGAAATCTTTATCTGGTATTTTTGGATCAATCAAAATCTTTATTCAACTTTTAGATCAAACAAAGCAACCATTCATAGATCTTTTTTTTCCATCAAAGTTGATCTTTTATAATTCTTTTTTTGTTAAGTATTTGAACTGATAAATGAAAATTAAATTATAATACCTTGCATTTGTCTTGGAAAGACAAGGCAGCTGAAGGACAGATTGATGGGAGTGAAATTGAAGCCATCTGAATCAAATAACATGTTCATAACTTTAGTAGATCTCAATTAAACTGAAAAAAAGATAATTTCACCAACAGTCCTCTAGATCTCATCTAGACATCATATATACAACAGTTTATAACATAATCAGCCCCAAATTTCAATCCTAGATAGGCAAAGATTCAAATTCAACTTAGGGCACATTACAACAAGACAGTTATCATGATCTTATGAACAACTGAATGAGTCCGAAGATTTCTAACTTGTTTCTTCTAATTTGTTTACAAGCAAAACGCTATCCGGAATTGCATCAGACCTAACTAACTGAAGTTATCATATGAATATGGCTACTTATCAGCTAAATCAGGTAAATTTTAGTTCTGGCGATAGCGATCTCTTGAAAATGGTTCAGTCGGAATCGAATAATTGATGGATAGACTTGATCTTCAAAATTCCAACCAGACAAATTACTTAGCTGATAATGACGTTGAATCAAAACAACATGCACAACATAAACAGGCATAAAACGATCATGATCATGAATTCGTTAAAGCGACCACAATTGATCATGAATTCATGAGTTAGAACGAAAAAAAATTGCTTAAACCCTTATCGATTAAATAAAGCAAAAAAATGAACAGGGGCACATTTACATATGAACGATACATACAAAATGAATACGCATAACAGAGAACGAGAGCTTGCCTGTAAGTTCAATACGCAGACAGATTTCAGGGCGATGAAGGAGAAGAAAGTAAGCGATGCAATCGAGAACAAATTCTGATGCAATTGCACTCTTTTATATCCGATCCTCGATGTACTAAAGGATTTAATTTTTTTATTTTTGTAATTTTTTTACAGCAACTTTCATTAAAAAACTAGCCAAAGACCGGCAAAACCATACAAGTAATAAAATTTTAAAATGTAAAATCGCATCATTCACTCGAGTTATAGGTTCGTTTGTGAAGTGGTTTTTTTGTCTAAATAAAAGAGAAAGACTTGATATCTTGAAAAAACTTCAAACGGCAATTGGTTTGTTATTGAAGAATACGGTTATTGATTTCTAGATGCACCATAAGACTGTAAGGATGATGACATATATTACTTTCATATCTTTTGGATGTGTGACTCGCCTTGTGGACTTCTTGAAGATCTTTTGTGCTAAAAGCAAAGATTAGGGGTATTTTACACCATGTGGCAATTGAGTGCAAAAATAGGACTTGTGGGTTCACATGGAGTTAATAGATGTTCCATGTCTTTCTTGTGATTTTCGTAAATCTGATAAAGGAAGGATTCAATTTGAATCCCACGTCTGACAATTGTTTCCTTCAGGGTAATCTCTCCTTTATAGCTCTCCAACAAAAAATGTTTAAGACATTAAGTTGTTGCTTTATGGTTAAGTTTGGTTTAAGACATTAACTTGCTTTATTTTCTAGTCCTTACAGCACATGGAGTGGAGTCGGTGAAGGGTTCGGGAAACCCACGTGGAGCTCGGGGCCGTCCGGGAACACCGCCCCCCCCCCCCTCGGGTGGGAAATCGGGGAGGGAAAAATCGGGGCCTGCACACCGATCGGGGCCGAAGGTAGCTGTTGGAGGAGAGGGTGGGGTGGTTCTTTGACTTCGATGATCTTGGCCTTGGTAGCGGTGGCTGCACACCGATCAGGGCAGAAGGTAGCCGGTGGTGACGGTGGTTGCTTCAGTGGTGATGGTTTCCGGTGGTGATGGTTTCCGGTGGGGGTGGTTGCGTCAGTGGTGATGGCTTCCAGTGCTGATTGCGTCGGTGGTGGTGGTGGAGGATTCCGGCGATTCATTGTGGGTTTTCTTGAGCATCTTGGTGGTGATTTGATTATGGAAATTGTGGTGGTGGTTGTAGCAGGTGGTGGTGGTGGTTGTAGCAGGTGGTGGTGGTCGGAGCAGGTGGTCGTGGTGGTTGTAGTAGGTGGTATTGGTGGTTGGATTGGTGGTCGTGGTGGTTGGATGATGAGGAATCTTAATTGGGGAAAAGTGGGGAAAATGAGACGGTTGCCAGTGAAATGGAGAAAAATGGGGAAAAGTGGGGAAGCTGATGTGGCACTGATGTGACAGTGGGGAAAAACGGGAGGACTCCTTGTGCTCTTATAAATAAATTTGTGGGTGAGATTTATATAATTTATGAGGTGTTTGAAAATTATTGTGAGTTAAGCAATCGTTGTACATCTTTAAAATTTAGAAGTTTTAAGAAGTTCTAATTTATTTTTTAGTATTTTTTAAGACTAGTTGTAAGTGAAAAAAAGAAAAAAAAAAATAATGTCTTGAATTAAAGTTTTGATGATATACGTGTCACTTCATGGTGTTTCCTTAAATTAGTTTTCCCGTCTCTTATAAAATGATGCTATTCGCTCTTATTTAATACTCATGATTTTAAAAAATTTAATCATATAACTAAATATCAATAGTATAAATTGTTTAACAAGGGTTGAGTATATCCTAAATTATAATCTTCAAATCTCTTAAATTTTTATTATTTGTTATTTATGATAGGGTAGGGTTATAGTAGGGAGGAGACTTAGGGTAAGGAGGGTAAGGAGTCATCCCATCCATTAGATCTTAAGATAAACGGCCAGGATTAACGCGGTGGCATT
>WOUH02000017.1:4822880-4837239 GCA_009936405.2 Stevia rebaudiana | reverse complement strand
CTTTTCACTTCCACACCATGTCCCCGTAGGCACAGGTTTAGATTTGACTTGAAGTGTGATTGCACGGTTATACAAGTAGAAAAACTGAGCCACCTTAGCCTATAAAAAAAAAGAGTTCTTTCCATTTAAGAATTGAAATGTCTTTGACTTGAAAGAAATCGTGTAACTAGGTCATCTTTTTTAATTAACATGATTTAGTTTATTTCTAATGGGTCAAAGAGAAATTTTATATAAAAAGGAACCTAATTTGACACTTTCACTTTGCCCTCAGCCTCCAAAAGTCTTGGATCTACCATTGCTAAAGAAATCGGTCACTTTAATGAGGTAGTATCTGAAAATGAAGGGTATGTACGTTATCATGTTGTTACATATGCGTAATATGATTTAGATTTTTTTTTTTTTTTTGTGCATGAAGTTATCAAAAAAGTTTATTTTTTTATTGATATCTTTTACAAAGGGGAGTAAAAGAAACATAAAAGTTGATAATTATTGTATGTATTCAAAGGCCAAGCTCACATGCTAAAGATGAAGTATGTATACAAAGTATTAACCACAGAACCAAACATACATCGAGACAAAGTATTAAAAGAAATAGATGATTTGGAAAAGGAAATTCAAAATGAAATTATTATGGTATTTTTCTTAAGATATTTTGTATTTGTTACAAATGGTTTATAAACATAATCGATATGATATCAGTAATGACAAATGTTAACTGTTTCAACTATTCTTACTGAAAATGTCTTGCTTTGCTTATTACCAAGTTTAGTCTATGATCATCAAATTTTTTTTTGTTTTTTTTAAATGTTTAATTAATATAATCTTTGATACATTAAACTAAAACTTCACATTTTACAATACAGTGGTAGGTAAGCGGGAACAAGCTGCGCCGCAACCCCCTTTTGATACTGTGTACGACGCGTTGAATTGAACCCTTTTAAAAGAGAACTTTTTTCTTTATATTGCTTTTGATTCAAGAACACATGCTATTATGGTCGTAATGTTTTTAATATTGGAGAATGAACTGAGTTTCATCTTTCTATTGCTATTTTGACTCCAATGAAAGACCGTATATTAGCTGGGTTCATCCATGGTTAATTGGTTACCAATGACACTAAAATTCTTACATCATCTACATGATCTTCTGTAATTGCTTTTGGTTGTAAGATTCAAATCAAATTTAATAATTTATTAAGAGAGGATTGATAACTAACAAAAAACGAGTACCGCGTTGTAAGTTGTCACCACGCCGCATCGTTCGGGTATTCAACTAGTATTTATATAAAAATAAACTATATTTAGTATGTTTTTTCTTTGTTTTAGTATTTTACGAAACTCGAACGCAAGTGTAAGTGTTTATTTTGTTAAACTTTAAGCATTTTATTAGAACAAGTATAAATTGATTAATAATACTTACCTGATAAATACCCGACGGGTTTGAGCCTATTATATCCAACATGTGTTTTTGGTAAATTAACGGGTATACCCAAAACCCATGGGTATACCCGATAGAAACCCGACGGGTTTTGGACCGTGTTTGGGATAGGGTTTCCTAATAATGTACGAGGTTGGTACGTATTACCTAAATCCGACCCAAACCTGAGTCATTGCCATCCCTATTTGGTTATGTGTTGAGATTCTCACAACTACTATGTGATTTGTTGTTGATTACTATTTCGATTGCAGGTTATTATTAAAGGGTATGAAGTCACCCAAAGTGTATTTCAACATACCGAATCTCCTGAAATTTATAATAGAGGTTATGCTCAAGCTTTACAAAATCTTCACTTGATGATGTGAATTACCAAAAATACCGGGCTTAATTGCATGCCCTATGGGACGTTAGAATTGATCTTGGTAAGTCGTGTCGTGTTTGAATTGAAGTTGATTGATTAGGCAACAGAAGTCTTGAAGAAAGAACAAGATTTTTTAGATCGTAAGTAAAATGCTTGTATTGTTTGAACGGAACACAAGTAAAATAGTATTTTACTTGTATCACACAAAACAAAATTAAACGACGCACCACCCCATACTAATACCAGTTATACAAGTTCTAGATTCTTCCTAATCTAGACATTTTCATGACTTATTATATAATATATCTAAAGAATTTGAAGTCTAGAATTCTAAAATCCAGGAGTCTTGAAGGCTTTCCAAGGTACTTCTAGATGCTTCTTTTGATTTTGAGGTTGAGTATACAGGCAACCCATAGTATTCAATATTTTTAAATGTTGTTTCATAGGCGTGTGGACCGCCCACGTGCTTTTAAAATTGACTTGGAACTTTAACTACATTGAGAATTTTGAATAGGGCTCTTCACAAGCTCTTGGTCAAGCTCGGACTCGGCTCGATTTATAAATCGAGCTGGTTTAACTCAGTTTGAAATATAAACCGAACCTAATATCTGAGTTTGAACTTGGCTTGGTTTTAAACTGAGCCGAGCACAGTTTGTTTTGGGTCGGTTTAAAAATGAAAATTTGAAATACTTGTAATGTTTAAGTTCTAACAGTTGTGGAGGTCTGAGACTCTGTGCCGTTGAGGTCGCAAATAGCCAAACAACAAGAATAGCAATGGTTGAGGTCTCGAGGAGGTTGGAGCCATGAATTCGCGGCTGTGATTAGGTCGAGTGCTCGATGAAATATGAAATTAGGGCATCCAAATTGGATTCAAATGATTAGTATACATGAATCGTGATATGTTTACAAATTAGTAGTTTGGATCATGTGAAGTTGGACTTGGGATAAACGTATAAATGAGTCTTCACTTGTGTTATTATGCATGTAATTCTAATAATATTATAAAAAACTACAAATTATATTAATTTAAATGGGCCGAACCTACGAGCCGAGTTATGAGCTTGCTGCGAGCCCGCCTTAGCTTGGACTCGGCTCGGTTTCAAAACGAGCCAGCCAGCTCGTTTACAAACAAACTTTTATCGAGCCGAGCTTTTTTCGAACGAGCTTCGAGCTTTTTGGACAGCCGTAATTTTAAGTATAATTTTGGCAGAACGTGACACTTTATTTTCTTGTCAAACTTCATAGGTAATGAGTTAGTGGGTTAAGTATTCTGTTTTGGTGGTGTTTAATTTTTTGAATGAATCTTTATATCCATGTGTTTATGTTTAGATGTTAAGGTTTAGATTATAACATTTTTTCCCCACAAAAAGTTAGTTTGGTGTTAAGTATAAAATTTAGTCAAATTATTCAAACATTTCGCTCACTGTATTTTGTGTGCTTTAATAAATAAATATAAAAGAGTCGAGGGAGAGTTGCTCCACAAAGTGACTGTTTTGTTTTGCTTTTATTCGGATTCTAAGCCAACAGACTTCTTCAGGTTTCTGGCATAGATTGTTTTTGGATGAAGTTGGCAAGATCTGTTTAACGTATAACTTCATCTATGGCACAATGGCTCGTATCAATTCAAATCAGGTTCATTTTCTTATCACAATATGATGTTATGTCATGGGAATTTGGTTGAGTGGTAAGTGACATGTCCTCTAGTAAAGACGCAGGTTCAATTTTCACTTTGACAGTTTGAAGGACATCTGGGTGAAAGGTCGAATTGGGACTTTAATCCCGGGTTTGAACCCAACATGAGACAAGGGTTTAAGGATTCCATCCGGTCCCCACGCATCAGGGCGCGGTCTCACGATGGTCGAGAAGTCAACCTTTGACATAGCCTAAAACATGATAGGTTAACACGTTTAACGATTTTGTTTTTTAAATTGGGAATAGATAGAATATGAGGTAAAAGGGGAAATATCACAATTAATAAATGGGTGACTTGTCATTAAAATGTACATTCACATTAAAACATTAAATGTTGAGTTTTTAGACAGATAGGGTTCTTGTTTAGGTTCGTTGATATAATACACTAATCTGATATTAATTGTTTGAATGTTATAAATAGCTGATACATTAGACTGAGAGTAATACTTACCTGGGCAGGGTTGCTGGTGTGGCTGGCGGCAACACCACCACAATTGTATGTCATAAAGAAGTGTGGGTTTGCGTGAGATGAGTACAACATAGGTAAAAACTGAAAGTGTGTGTTGATGTTGTGACGCTAAAGTGACAATAAAGCAGAGTGAGAAAGGATGAGGTGTGAGGGACGAATTAGACTTAGTTAAGTAATATTGTTATATGCATTATGAGTGTTGTCTCTACATTAAGTTCAACATAAAAAGTAAAAAACTTTTACTACTTTAGTAAAGAATTTGATCACTTCGTTAAATGCAGTTAGTTTTAATTTTTAAATGAGAACGAACACAATTGTTCATAGATAACTTGAGTAAAAGAATCGTAGCAATTCAAGTAAACCTGTAAACAACTATTAAATGGTCAAACAATATTAACTGTTATGGGTCACTAAGGTATGTAGTATGTATCACTTGAAGGTGCGAGTCTAAGCTATCAAATTAAAACCATATATAAGTGCCATTCAGAAACTTCAACACAAATTTGTCATAAGAAAAATCAATGAAGTTATGAATCTCTTGTATACAAAGTAAATAATATTTTCCTTTGACAATTTAGAAGTCAAACATGGAACTGTTTGGGACATAAGCTAATATATGTACCTTTAATGGCGAAAATGAGAAAAACCAATAAATAGAGTCCAATAGACATAGTTATCAATATTGTCTACAAAGTAAATAACCCTTAGACAATTTGAAGTTAAACACGAATACTTTGACTCCCAAAAGAAATGTGCATTCTACTGTAATACCGAAGCAATTAAAATTAAATATATATTTAAAAACAAACCCATGTGGTCATATACATATATACAGAAACATCATGCAAATTTACACCAACACAATGTGTTGCACAAGACAGCCTCTTGAAAGTATTAATGCTATGTTTCCAGCTTTGTAAGCAATTTCATCTTTGATCCTTGATCTGTATGAAAGAAATCCAAAAAACAATATCCAAGAACTATAAAAGAAAAAAATTAGACTACTTGAAGTGAAAGAAATAGTATAATAATTATCTTTTCTCAGCTGGAAACTAATACAGCAAATGGCCTTTATGGTGCGGAGTACTGTATAAATAAAGTCAAAAGTAAACAAATAAAATTCAACTCGATAAAAATATATGATCATAAATGTATATCAAGAAAGCTTACCATACTGATTGGCATCAAGAATAAGCTTTTCAAGGGCTTTAAAAACTGAAACCCACAATAAAAAAAAATAAAAAATAAAAAAAAAAAAAAAAATGGACAGATATACCACTTCTCAAATAGTTTCAGCAATCCGAAATTCTCGAGGGGCAGATCGGTAAATTTGGATTATAGACTACAAGATAAGCTTTCTATAAACGCTATATACAAAGAAAAGTATGAATTGTTTTACTACTACGCAAATGGTGTCACCCCATAATGCCAACGGAGGGGCAGATCAGTAATTTTTGGATTACGAACTACAAGATGGTTGGTACACGGACAAAATGACATCGAGTATTAGCTTTCTAAGGGCTTTGACAGCTACAAATAAAAAAACTATGAACTATATACATATATATCTACCTCTAACATAAATGTCCACCTTTTTTGCATGATTAAGTCCCTAGAGTTTTCAACATTTAAAGAAAACATCTTTTTTAACCGTTAAAGTACCTTTTTGTTTTTCGGGCCCGTGCTAGAAATTGTAGCAGAAAACTCATCTGTTTTTCGGATGACAGTGGTACACTCTTTTAGTTTCACAATCGTACACTCTTATTCCCAACGGGCCAGATGCATGAAAAGGGAAACTGGTTGAAAGTAATGTGGGATATATTCAAAAGCATAATAAAACCCCTCAAACCACTTTATTAAACAAAGCCGGATAATAGTAATAGTTTCTGCAATCATATTTTACCATTTAAAACTCAATTAATAGATGCAAATGGTTTGTGGGGTCAGCCCAACCCGCTTTGACCCACATTAAAAATTTGTAAGTTTTGACCCAAACCCATTACTAGCACCTACTATTTTTCTCACATTTAGTAAACACGTATGTAAGAAAAAGCTCACCCAAGTATCCATGAAACTTTACCATAAGAACTACGGCAGTAACTCACATACAACCGCATCAATTCACCAAGGTTAACAACCCCTGCTTTTTTATGAGGACAAGTGCAACAAGAACATTTCTAACAGAAGGTGTCAGCAACAAACAAAATAGCTCTACATTTCCCTTTTATGTTTTCTTTACTCGCCAACTGGCACTTATAAGTTGACTTTTTGGAATCGTGATTTTTTATTATTCGACTTGATAGATGCTTCCGCAATTTCATGTTTTGAAAACACTGATCAGGTTCCATGTTGTAACGCAACACTAGGTGTCTCCAATACCTTCGGTTTAGCACGACCCCTTGCAAGAGACAAACTACTACTGAGAAATTGACCAACCCTCCGTTACCCCAACAAAAACTCTCTGAGGCAATGCTACTTAGGGAGGTATACATTGGGCGCTTCAAAAATTAACCGTTAAGCACCCACATTAGGTGTTACCCGACACAAAACCGCTCTTTCTAACAAGGAAACCGTCATGTACAAATTGCTTTGAGTCGCCATCCTATACCCTTTGTTGCAATGATACTCTTAGCGATATCTATTATATGTTTAGTATTATCGTTATATTGGTGTAGATATTGTAGAAATCTCTTGTACTTATAGATATCCTTAATATGGTAGGAGATGACTGTATTTTCCCCTATATAAGGGGCTCCATTCTTTCAATAATATTCATTGAGATTTACACCATTACATTCCTTTATGGTATCAGAGCCACGGTTCTGAATACCCTCTCAATCTTCTTCAACCCTATTTCGATACCTTCCTGCCATCTCCTACCTGCAACCCTAATCCATCGTTCAACCCACCATGACAAAAAAAGATGATACAGCCCCGGGTTCTTCAACCGACCCCAAAACCAACACTCTCCATCCGGCCTATTCGGTCACAAACATTCAAACCAAGATCCGAACCCTTGACGGCACCACCGTAACCTACACATCTTGGGTCAAATTATTCCGTTTACATGCGGTTGCTTATAAGGTCCTCAATCACATTGATGGGTCCCCTGCTCCGGCTGACACAGCCGATGATTATGTTCAGTGGAAGGAGATCGATGCCCTGGTGATGCAATGGATATTCAGCACTGTATCAGATAACTACTTGAAGCGTATTCTTGACACGGAGGCCACTGCACGCACCACTTGGGTGAAATTGGAGAAGATTTTTCTCAGTAATAAAAAGGCCCGAGCCGCGTCTCTCGAGACCAGGTTTTGTAATCTTACACTCGGCTCATGTTCTTCGGTGGAGGACTATTGTCAACAATTATCAGATTTGGCAAATCAGCTTGCCGATGTCGACCAGCCAGTCTCCGACTCCAGGCTGGTCCTACAGCTCGTACGCGGGCTTCCAGAGGAGTTTAACACAACAGCAGCCCTGATCAATCAGCAAGGGGTCGATTGGGATCAGGCCATTACCATGCTTAATGATGAAGTTCTCAGAATAGAGGCACGAAAAGGTTCCAGCAGCTCTGTTTTAATCGCCCAGCAGCAAGGGGTCACTCAGAATACATCGGCTACACCTGCACAGCCATCGCAACACCACTTCAGCGGCTCCGATAACCCTCCTGCTGCTTCCCGTGGCAGAGGTAGGGGCCGCACGTCTTACAACCGGCGCGGGGGCCGAGGCAGGGGTCGCTCAGGTCATTCGGGTCACACTTATCCATCTTGGGCCTCCAACCCAACTTTTCCTAACTGGGCTTGGTGGACTCCCCCACCATGCCCTTACCCAACCCAAAACCAATGGAAGCCCAACACTAATAACACACCAACAGCCCCGGCCCATTTTGCAGGTTATAACCCGGCCCAGTTCAGTGATCCGACTGCAGCCCAGTACTCTCAGCAGCTGCCGCAGCCCACTTATTTCAACGCGTTAAGTCCGTCTGATCTCAGCGCTGCTCTAGCACACGTACAGCTCAACCAATCTACCTCTGCTTGGAACAATGACCTAATGGACACAGGTGCTGGCTCCCATCTTACACAGGAACCAGGTAAAATCGTCCTCCCACATTCTCATCCTATTAATGCATCTATTCTAGTCGGTAATGGTAACAGTATACCAATTCTCGGATCTGGCACTGGTTTTCACCCATTACCCAACCGAACATATATTTTACCAAATGTCCTTTACAGCCCAAAAATAATTAAGAATTTAATTTCTGTTAGACGATTTACTCGTGATAATAACGTTTCTGTGGAATTTGACCCGTTTGGTTTCTCTTTGAAGGACCTCAAAACTAAAAGATTGCTGTCTCGCCACAACAGTACCGGGGATCTCTATCCTTTCACTCCTCCAGAACTTCCACCACAAGCTACTTTTCTCGCCTCCACTTCTCAACCTTGGCATGATCGGCTTGGCCACCCCGGCGCTGAAGTTTTAAATATTTTAAGTCGCAATTTTATTTTTTCTTGTAATCAGAACCATTTATCTCATGTTTGCAACTCTTGTCGTTTATCAAACAGTAAACGTTTACCTTTTTATTCGTCTAATTCTTTTACGTTTGCTCCGTTTGATATTGTTCATTGCGACTTGTGGACATCACCCGTCACAAGTAAATCAGGTTACAAGTATTATATGGTTCTAATTGACAATTTTTCCAATTTTGTGTGGGTTTATCCGTTAAAATTTAAATCAGAAACGTTCCCCACATTTGTTAAATTTCACCAACTTATTCTTACCCAGTTTCACAGAAAAATAAAAACGTTTCAATGTGACCTCGGGGGGGAGTTTGATAACCGAGCCTTTAAAAATTTTGCAGACCAACAAGGGCTATTATTTCGCTTTGCGTGTCCTCAGACCTCTTCTCAAAACGGCCGCGCGGAACGTATGATTCGTCGCCTCAATGACATCATACGTACTCTGCTCATCCACGCAAACCTTCCACCTATTTTTTGGGTGGAGGCAATGCACACAGCCGTCTACCTTCATAATATACTTCCCACCAAAAGACTTAACTTTTACACACCCACTTTTGTCCTTTACCTTCGCCACCCAGAGTACGAACACTTACGTGTCTTTGGGTGTGCTTGCTACCCGAACACATCTGCCACTCAACCCCATAAATTACACCCTCGGTCAGTTCGTTGTATCTTTCTCGGATACCCCCCCGACTTTAGAGGTTATCGGTGCTTCGACCCTACCACCGGTAAGGTCTTAATCTCTCGTCACGTCACTTTTGACGAGAGCACTTTCCCTTACACCATTCCGCAACCTCCATCCAGTTATTCGTTCTTAGACGACTCCCTGCCCTTGGGTTTTTCGTTCAAGGCTCCTACTTTTAAACCATCCGTCACCACCCCTTTCCCGATTACGTACAGCCGTCGCCCAAAACCGGTCCGCTTACCCCCACCGACTACCGGTCCCACAGCAACGTCTGCTGCTCCGTCTTCCGTCCCACCACAGTTCCAAAGCACAGTTCCTGTCCCTCCGGTCCACTCCCACAATCAACCTTCTGCCTCGGGTCACCCCATGACCACGAGGTCCAAGTCCCGTCATAATCCTTCCACTGCCCATTCAGCTTTTACAGCCCCTACCCTGTCTCCCATACCGAAATCCTATGCCAATGCCATTGCCGATCCGAATTGGTTACATGCTATGCAGGCTGAATTTAGTGCATTACAGGATAATGAAACGTGGGAATTAGTCCCCCGACCATCGGACCATCCAGTTATCCGTTGCATGTGGTTATTTAAACACAAATTTAAATCTGATGGTTCGTTAGAAAGGTACAAGGCCCGTTTAGTGGTAAATGGCAACTCTCAAACTGCGGGCATTGATTGTGATGAGACATTTAGCCCGGTTGTTAAACCGGCCACAATTCGTACCGTACTCTCCTTGGCGGTTTCTAGGTCTTGGTCGATACGACAATTGGATGTTAAAAATGCTTTTCTGCACGGGGACTTAAATGAGACCGTATACATGCATCAACCACCAGGTTTCGTTGATCGTCGTTTCCCGCATCATGTTTGTTACTTGAAAAAATCGTTATACGGACTCAAGCAGGCACCGAGGGCATGGTACACACGGTTTGCCAATTTTATTCTTACACAGGGATTCCAAAGTAGTGCGTGTGACAACTCATTGTTTGTCTATCATCAGGGGGCTGGTAATGTTGCTTATTTATTATTATATGTAGATGATATTATCCTTACGGCATCGAATGACGCTTTACTTCATAATATCATCTCTACACTTTCTCGAGAGTTTGCTATGACGGATTTGGGCCATCTTAATCATTTTTTGGGTATCTCGGTGAAGTATAACAGCAACGGTATATTTTTAACACAGTCACAGTACGCTAAGGATATTATTGCACGGGCCTCTATGACAGATTGTAAGCCGTGTACCACTCCCGTTGACTTGTCTTCCAAGCTGAGTGCCACTGATGGCCCACTATTTGCCGACCCCACTTTATATCGCAGCTTGGCTGGTGCATTACAGTACTTGACATTCACCAGACCCGACCTCTCTTATGCCGTTCAACAAGTTTGCTTATTCATGCATGAGCCACGGGACTCGCATTTTGCCTTCATGAAGCGCATCATTCGGTATATTCAGGGGACTGTTGACTATGGTATTCGGATTATTAAATCCTCCTCCCGTTCGCTGGTTGCTTATTCTGATGCCGATTGGGGTGGTTGCCCCGATTCACGTCGTTCTACCTCAGGTTATTGTGTCTTTCTTGGAGACAACCTTATCTCGTGGTCGTCTAAACGACAGCCTACAGTATCCAGGTCAAGTGCTGAAGCGGAATATCGCGGGGTAGCAAATGCTGTGGCAGAGGTTACTTGGATACGTAATCTGTTATTCGAACTGCATACGCCTTTTAAACAGGCTTCGGTTGTCTATTGCGACAATGTTTCTGCCGTTTACTTGTCCAATAACCCGGTCCAACATCAGCGCACTAAACATATCGAGATTGATATTCATTTTGTCCGAGATAAAGTGCGTGTGGGTGATATTCGTGTTTTGCACGTGCCTTCAGCTTTCCAATATGCTGATATTTTTACCAAGGGTTTGTCGCGGCAACTCTTCCAGTCCTTTCGGTCCAGCTTGAGCGTCTGTCCACCGCCCGCTCAAACTGCGGGGGTGTCTTAGCGATATCTATTATATGTTTAGTATTATCGTTATATTGGTGTAGATATTGTAGAAATCTCTTGTACTTATAGATATCCTTAATATGGTAGGAGATGACTGTATTTTCCCCTATATAAGGGGCTCCATTCTTTCAATAATATTCATTGAGATTTACACCATTACATTCCTTTAGAATGTTGCTCTGGTTGACCAAATTTTTTGTGTGGCTGCATTGATAAATGGTTTGTGGTTAGATAAGTGAATGTATTATTTGTTACCGTTTGTGTATTGGATGTTGGTTTTGTTCATACGTTGGTGGTCTTTCACTTTGATTGCGGTGACTGCTATGACTGTTGGGTTGATGGATTCTTTTATTGCATCTCGGTTGAATCTGTTTGGGTCATTGAATATCTCTTCCCAAAGTACTGCTTCTACAGGCTCGTTACTGTTTCAATGTTTCGAAAATTTTGTTATATTGCAATTATGATCTTGTTTAGTATGGTGTTGGTTTTAGAGATTTTATGTAGAAGGTCTTACTTGGTGTCTTTTAACATCAGACTCACGTACGTCTTTCCTGAATTGTCTTCAATCTTTGTCAGCAGGCCAATGAAATCTGCATGTGTAAAATGTGTTAAAGTTGTTGTATGACAGGTGTATCATTGGTGTTGACTTTTAATGTAGATATTATGCATTATGTACCTGTTGTTACTTTGTTGTTTCCACGCAGCAGGCTGACCTTCCTAGGTGATGCAAACTCGAAGTACTGGTCTGGCAGTTCATTGTTGTCTTCGATTGGGTTAATGATTGATGCACTGCCAATTCTCAAATTGGTTGGGTCTGTTAGGGTGTTCACATACGGGTCTGGTTCAATGCATGCGTATCCTTGAATTCTGTAACATGTTCGGTGTATTTTTGATCTATTCCTTTGGCAACTGCTTGTATTCCATCCCCCTGTTTATAACATTTTTTAGTACTTTATTCTAATTTTAAATTAGATTGATGACGTGGAATTGTTGATCATGTAGGCGAGCAAGTTAAATCAAGCTATTTAACCAAACAGCGAAAAAGGCATTAACTCAGACACAACATATTAAATCATTAATCAAAAAAGTTAAACACCAGAAGTCTAGATTACCAACATGATTCTAACTACTTGGGTTGTGTACAATAGAAGGCAATTAAATGTTATTAACTGTTAACCAAATCTCAGAGAACAGAGTATAATGGGAGTAATAGTTGTTTGATTCTTACATGTTTGTCGGCTAACAGAAAGTATGTCTCCTTTTCACGGAAGGGCAGGTTCCACCTTCGTATCACTCTTACCTCGATTGGTGGTGCAGCGCCTCTAGGCCTTAACGAAGCAACCTCTTTAGTTTCCATTTGTTGTTACGGAGTATTTAAGCTGGCAAAAGGTTAGATAATATGTTGTTTACCAAATTAAGTATGAGTAAAAAGGCCTAGGTTCAGAAATGCATGATATCTATAGTTTTTTTGTGGTCTTTAAGTGTGGTAGTGCAGGTCCTTGACAACCTAGCAGGTACATAGGTGATAGTAGTATTCCTAATCAGATATGGATCTTTAGAATGTGGTTCAACATGTATTTGAGTAAGAGAATATAGAGCAGTTATAAGGTTAATTTTATGTAATAGTGGACAAGTTAGGATTATGACCTCGCGGGCTTCAACCTTGTTTAGTATGTCATTAAACACTATATTTATCGTTTTATTATTGCTGTTACCATCAATATTTTATTTATTAGTATTTTCAGTGATTCAGGTGATGTGGCTCTAGATAATGCTACGTATAACTGGCCGTGACTAAATACGGGATCTGGTAAGTATATGCCTATTTTATTCAAGGATTGCCCTTGGCTTTTGTTTATTGTCATGGCGTAACACTTTTTAACAGGAAATTGGCGTCTTGTGAAAACAAAAGGAAGGTCGTCACTTTTATGTACAAAATTTATTCTCGGTATGTATACTCTATTGCCTGCTGCGGTTCCTGTGATAATGTGGGCTTCAATAACTCTAGGTAAAAGTTGTGAAACTAATAATCTTGTACCGTTGCACAGACCAGAAGTGTGATTTATATTCCGTAACAACATTATTGGGCATTTTTTTTTCAGTTTCAAACAGTGTTGCGGGATTCCATTGAAGCTCATTGTGTTTAAGTATTCTATTGGGTACATTTCATCAGTGATATCGCCATTATGGGAATGTGGCGTCATTGAGTCGGTGCTGTAGTATGAGACGCATTCTCCATGGACTATTGCATGCACCAGTTCATTGATCTCATCAACGGTTTCATTTTTTGGGCAAATGATTGCTCGGTTTGCAATGTTATCTATTGTTGGATTTTCTAGTGTTGGTGCGTCATAGATAAAGTTTATCAATTGGTTCATGCCGTCTAGTGTATTTTCTATCAGGAATTCTGGTGGTATTTCAATGGATTTCACGTCAGGATGATCTTCTCTTATTGGGGTACCCGTTTTTCCGTCTCCTACATCTAGCAACCAATCGGAGAAGGGTTGTAAGTTTTGACCGTTTGTTACTGTTGCAATGGGTCGCATTAGTCTCATGTTTTCATTTAGCTTGTAGACTTTGAAGTACTCCCAAAGATGAGAGTTTATTATGCATGACTTTATGATGTCTGCCTTAGTTCCTTTCGCTTTTACCGGCAAGGTTTGTCTAAAGTCTCCTAATAAAACAGATTTACCACCAAAAGGTTGCGATGTGTTTTCTGTTATGTCTTTAGTGTTTTGTCTAAAGACTCAAAACATCTGCGGTCGCTCATTGGGGCTTCATCCCATATAATCAACGATGTTTTCCAAAAGCAACTGTGATAAGTGTGTGTTCTTTTTAATGTTGCATACCGAATCATCAGTTAGTTTTAGGGGCAGTTTAAAACGTGAATGCGCTGTCCTGCCAGCCGGAAGTAATAAAGACGCGATACCCGAAGCAGCGACCGCAAGAACTATTAAACCTCTTGATCTTAGATATGAAATGAGAGTCTTCCACAAATATGTCTTGCCTGTGCCTCCATGACCGTACACGAATAACATAATTTGTGATGACTGATTGATTGATTGAAGAACTGCGTCATGGACTTTGAGTTGTTTTGGGCGAAGCGATGAATGCATAGTCAGGTATATCGGTTGCAAGTGATTCCTTGTTGTAGCTGCGTTCTTCCAATATTAGGCGATTACCTGAAAATGCAAGACCAGTAG
>WOUH02000017.1:4812070-4822780 GCA_009936405.2 Stevia rebaudiana | reverse complement strand
ATAAAATAAAATAATCAAACATTTCTTAATTTGTGTGTTTTGGGTCCCATGACATTTAAAATGGGACGGAGGGAGTACTATCTCTATAATATAAAGATTTCACTCACATAAATTACATATGCTCTTAGAAGTTTTTTAAAAGTAATTAAATTTTTGTAATAATAATGATTTTTTGTTAAATTATGGAGATAGAGATGTAGGATGAGTTGTGAATGCTCTGACATGGTATTAAGGTAAGAAATTCATACTCGACAAAACACAAAAAGAAAATTATAAAATTTATAATAAATACCATAAAGACAGAAATAGGATTAGTTAATGAAAACTTAAAGTTAAAAAAACATAGAATCAATGATTTCTAACTTAAGTGGTTATGATGAAGTGTGGATTTCATGCTCTCTCTTTGGGAGGTCTTAGGTTCAAATTTTGTCCAGAACATTGCTCTGGGCAATTTCCTGTGACGAGAGGAAAGTGTACATCAGATAGAGGTCGCCGGTTCAAACCTGTAGAGGGTTTACGGATTCTATTCGGTTCCCGCTAATTCGAGGGGTATGGTTTCACGAAGGTCAAGGAATCGACCTTGACTAAATCGTCCAGTTTCCGATAGCTAACACGCGAGATACTCTTTTTTTCAAAAAAAAAAAAAAATACTATAACTCGGATAAAGTTAAGATAATATAGAACCTATCTGTGTCTTGGTTTAGTTTAATTATTATATGTCTCAGTTATAATCGGTTAATTCCCTACGTCTTCCACTCGTCAAAACATTAACCTTCCCTACGACCCAATTCTCTCTCGTTCCCTCTTCAATTTTATCTCTCTTCCAAAACCCTAAAATTCAATTTTCATAAAACTTCGATCGCACCACAAACCCCCAATTTCTTGATTCCAATAAAAATACCATTTTTATCCCAAACAAATTTCCATCAATTTCATGCAGAAACGGTTATATAAACACGTATAATCGATCAATCATATCGGATATAGCATCTATCGATATATACGTATATATATTCATCTGGGTCATCGTGATCAACACTTGAAACCTGCGAATTTGTTCTGTTTTCTATTGAGGCATGTCGAATTCGGGTCGGATCCGGGTCCGTGAAGACAGATTTTACAGCCCACCGGCGATGAGAAGGTACAATCAGCAACAGCAGAAGCAAGTACAACACGAGGAGCATAAAGTACAACCTCAAACGCAGCAAGAGAAACAACAGCAACCGGAATCTTTGATTACTAGTTGCAGGAATGACGTAACCACTAATTTGGATCGGTTTATGAAACACACGACTCCAGTTGTTGCAGCTCAGCATTTCCCCAAGGTAATTAACACAGGATTTAATAACAGAATGTTATTAATTTGGAAATTGCAACATTTTGTTTTAGATTAATTGTTGATTTGTTGACGTTAATGTTCTTTGCTTGTTTGTGTTTCGACATATCATAAGTCATCATTTTCTTCTTATTGAAGTATTCTTTGATGTTCTTTTATGGGTATTTATGAGAATTGAGACATGTGATATTGATATTGTTGCTGTCAAACTTATTGATTCTTTCTTTAAGCTGAAGTGTTTGCGTCTATTTATACTTGAACCCAAGTGGATTCTTACTTTTTTTTCACTGTATCTTACTAGATTAGGCAAGAGTATTATAAATTTAGGTTAATAATAATTCATTGTGGTTTAATATTTATAGTCAATGCTTTGTTTAAGACTTTAAGCAAAGCTTGAGGTGGTCCTATGTGTTTAGATCCCAAAAGAGGTGCGTGCATTGCGTACGCGAGCCGTTGAAAAAATATGCTTTATTTATTACAACTAACCTCTTCTTTGTTTTGCATATCAACATTTTTAGCCTTTCATAATTTCTTTATGACTTTAGTTGTATTTACATATAGCCTCTTGGAATGTGTTTTCTTGCCTCATGCGCCTTTTAATACCAAGAGTTATTGACTTTTCATGTGGAAATAAAATGTATAACATCTATTATTTATTTGAAATAATGCTCTTACAATAATCAAGATTCAAGAATAAGCATTTGGTGATTAGGAATTAGATAATGCCGATGTTACATACATGTTTGATTGGTTGAAATTTCTTCTTTATTTTCCTAAATTGAAGTTTGATTTGCACTACGTTTTCCAATGTTATCCGGCTAAAGTTTAATCTTCATATATATATGTGTGTATATATATATGTAGACTAGCATGAAAAGATGGAGGAATCAAGAAAATGGTTGTCATCCATACTTTATACTTGGGGATCTTTGGGAATCTTTAAAGGAATGGAGTGCGTATGGAGCCGGAGTTCCTCTCGTGTTAAATGAAAGCGATTCGGTTGTGCAATATTATGTGCCATATTTGTCTGGCATTCAACTATATGTTGATCCATCAACGCCCGTAACCAACATAAGGTGACCTTTTTTTATTATTTGTTTACTTTTTTTACATCAACACCTCATTTCTAGGATAAAATCATCAACCATAGATTTTGACTTTACAACCATTTAGTTGGAGAGTACACCACTTTACCATCAGAATATTTGTCGCTTTGCGCCTTGGAGAATTGTGATTTTATACTCATTTATTTACTAGTAGTATGTTCATCTATTATTAATACTCATTTATTTACTAGTAGTATGTTCATTTATTATTAGCTCGCAAATGGAAATACGGGGATATGATTAAAATCCAAGATTACCTATTAGCACTTTGAATAAATATTCATTATATATACTTCATGTGTACGGATTTTGTGTTATCAGTTTCTTTATTTAAATGTTAAACAGATAGGATTTGCAGTATGATTTGATAACGTTGATTCTTACTTACGTGTATATATAATTAGATAAATCTACTTTATTGATTCTCCAACCGTTGTGTTTTTATCTCAATGCATCTCCTTTGGATCCTTATTGATGCTCTATTTAAGCTGATAATTGATGCAATTTCATTTTAAAAGAAAATAGTTCCAATTTTATATGATAATCTTTCTTGGAGTTTTGACAAATATGAATTTTTTTATAATTTTTTTTAACAGAACGCCCGGTGAAGAAAGTGATTCGGGGTCATCAAGAGCCACAAGCAGTGATGGTAGTTATGAGCCTCGTGTTGAAGAAAATAATGTCGGTTCTATTTCCAAGAGTTTAAATAAGCTCAGGCTAAGAGGTGGTGATTCTTTCGTGGGACCCACGGATACTGAGGAAGGAGAAATCAGAAACCCACCCGGGCTTTTAATCTTTGAATACTTTGAGCGCGCTTTACCGTATCATCGCGCGCCTTTAGCTGACAAGGTAACTTATTCATGTGTTGGTGTGTTTATATGTTACTTTTTTTAAAAATCACATTTTTTTGTGTCCACTAGGTTTCTTATCTGGTTATTATAATATTATATTGAAGTTATATAATTTGAAGTATATGTATTTTTAGTTAAAACTACTCATTTTTAGATTGACATCATCATTATCATTGATACTTACTTGATTCTAGAAGATCCTATCTTGCTATAATTGAAGAATAATTTTATAGTATGTTAGTTAATAATTCTTAAGACGTACATTACTTTATCTGTCCATTAAAGTTTAACTTTTTATTTTTTTATTGTTAGGTAGCTTTTGTTAACTACACGGGGTCATTAATCAGGGACCAAAATCACACATTAAAAGACGGGTGTTGCTTTAGTTTTTTACTATCTTATTTAATGATCCTCGTCTATTATTTTACTTTTCATGTACTATCGAGTATTATCATGATAGGTAATTGTTGAAAATTTAAGCAAACCATAATTTTTTAGTAAATATTTTATTAAAATGTTATTGCAGTTAATGAAAAGTATTATATCCTATTTTAAGTTTGTACCTTTAGAATATAAACGTATGCTGCAACTAAAGTCTAAAACCATGTCCTAATTAATCTTGATTATCTGGTTTTAAGTTTTAACTGTTTCATATCACAATCAGTTTTTAATTACATATTTAAACATGAAAAATCTTGTCATTGAAGGGTTGAAACATTTAGATTTGAAGCATGTTCTTACCATGCTATTATTTATGAGTATTTAAGATATTCAATGCACCCATGATAATATTACTAATGTTATGATCATTAATTATTAACAGATATCAGATCTTGCATCAAAATTTCCAGAACTGAAAACATATCGTAGCTGTGATCTGACTCGATCAAGTTGGGTTTCTGTTGCTTGGTAAGCTTGCTTTTTTATTTCATTATATTTTAAAATAAAATTGAATTTTTAATAATCCAACATATGACTCGTTGGCTGATTATGATCCATACTAGCAATTTGATCAGCGTTGCTCTTAATTTCAGTTTTCGTTGTTAAGGACATTCTCAATAATGTAATCATCAAACCATTATATCATCAAACATTTACACTTGATATTATAACTTACTATGATAATGATAATTATAAACGAAATGAGAAAACGTAAAATCGAAATTAGGTGGAAATTAATTATAAACCGAGTGTAAAACTTCTATGATTGTTACTGCTAGCTTACTGGGATTGTCTTTGGTAACAAAAGTGAAATTTAGGAGTGTGACTGCTCAAATTGTCAGTATGGATTATTATAAGCCAACTGTTCATACTTTAGATTATTAAATTCCAATTTGTTTTTATTTTAGTAACCCGTTATAGCAAGACTATCTTTTTAACCACCCGAGTTTTGTACGTATCTTTTGCAGGTATCCCATATACAGAATTCCCGTGGGCCCGTCTTTACAAAATCTTGATGCCAGTTTCTTGACTTTTCATTCTCTATCAACACCATTAAGAAGTATCCACTTTATCTTTTTTTTTTTAATTTTATTTTGTTATACTTGCATATAAGGGCTCTTTTTTAGTAATAAAGTTTGCATCTTTTAGTGTTTTCGCACAATAATTATGTTTTCATTGTGTGATTCAGATATGGATGATAAACCATCTCATCATGGTTCGAATGTAATCAAGATTGATGATGTTGGTACACCCTGTCGGCTCACGTTACCAATTTTTGGACTCGCTGCTTACAAGTTCAAGAATTCTGATTGGACCGAAAGTGGGGTCCACGGGACGGAAAAGGTTAACTCTTTGATGAACTCAACTGAAAACTGGCTCCGGAGGTTAAATGTCTATCACCCAGATTTTGTGTTTTTCAAGAATCATGAATTCAGAAGATGAAAGGAGGAATTTAAATGTTAAAACAGATAGATAAAACTGAGAATTTTTTTTTTTTTTTTTTTTGGATTTATAAATGTTTGAGAAATGAGTAGGAAGAGTCCAAGTTGGGGCTTTTTGATGATGGATTTGATGGGGTTTTCTTTTAGTGATGAAACTTTGTGGATATAGTAAACTAGTCAAGTTTGTGTACAAACTATGCTATTAGCATGTGTAAAACCAATGTGTAACTTTTTAAAAATTTCAATTTGAAATTGCTTGAAAACATAAACTTTTTAGTTTCATAAAAGGGTAAATTTGATATCTGAGCATGGTTGTAAAAATCTTGACTACCCTTCGATTAATAGCTGATTATTATTAATCAGTCCCGTCGGTCAAAATAGATGCTCTTCAACATTGTGATTTTGTTTAAAACTCAACCAATTTGTGTGAACTTTGAAGTATTATATTTATATTAGTATGAGTATATATAAAGTTTGAAAAAATTACATATAAAACTTCCAATCTGATTAATCCCGACTAATCCCTAGTTCCCACTTCGCCGCTCGACTAGCGCCCAGTGATTTCTACAACACTGTATATGAGACTCTTGATATCTGTAGCAAGCATTCATAACCTATTCTTATAACTCAACGACTCAAATTTATCTATTTTTTTTAACAACCACTTAAGAGTGAATTTTCCAAATCTTTTATAGATATATTTAAGTAATTGAGAAGACAATTATTTTTGGTATGCTTGTGGAAGGAGGGAAACAAGGGGAGATGAACAAGGTTTCGCAATTTCAACCATAATACTATAAAATTTTTGAAGTATTAATCGTGTAGTACTTGATAGGATCTCATAGATGTGTATTTAACACCATTGGTGAAAAATAAATTGTATGTTATATTACTAGTTAACAATCTTGTAACTGCTGTGAAATGAAATGGATCAGTGACATTGTGCTAATATGATGTACATCACTTGAAAAAATATATGTAAATGGTAAAAGCTTTAATCTTTAGTTGATCGTTTAATGAGTGTCTTGAACAAACTAATGAAGTGTTATAAATAATTTTAAAAGAACAAATCTTTCGAAAATTTGTAAATAATAAGCATATATATATATATATTATATTTTGAATGTTGAATACAATAAAAGAATTAAGGAAACTTAGCTATTAATACATCTCTTACAGATTTTTACTTCACAATATACATAATTATTAGCAGTTTGATGTTTTTGTAACTACTTATAAATCATCATTTAGGAAAGATGACATCATCAAACCTTGAACAAACTCACTTCTCCTAACATTCTCTTCCTGATCTTCTACAAAAAGTTTAGCAACCTCTTGTTTCTCACTCCTGAAATAAATCCATTTTTAAATGATGCAATTGAAAAAATAAGCAACTTTACCTTAAATTACTGTCAAAATGTAATTAAAATGTCTAAAACAATAAACAAAAGCCTTGAAATCTTTTCCAAGACTTTTATAATAATGTTTTTTAATCATGATTAACGCATTCCAAGTTATTTTTACCCGGATCAAAATCATATTGCCACATTTATAAAAGATATCTCATGATAAATGAAAAAAGTACAAAGCTTTCTTCTTACCTTGAAAAGAAATCTTTATTTGAGCTTTCTTCTACCCGCATTGTTGCTGTTGGAGAATAAGTTTGATCGTGTAATGGGTCGAAAACATTATTGTACATGAAAGAAGATAACAACGGGTCGGGTTCAGTGTTGACGGATGACATGCCAACGAATGATGAACCGCCTCGAAGAGAATCTAAATTTCTTTCTTGTAACACTTTGTTTAAAACCGAATAAGTTGAGTTTGGTCTACCTCTACGGAATCTCCTCTTGCGTTGAACGTGATATTTAGTCAAGAAATAACCAAAATGCAAAGAAATTCAAACACCCAATGACCCAAATAAACGTTAACCGCGAGACAAATAATTTAATTACAAGAAAAGAATCCAAAATGTTATTAGGGATGACTTTAATTTAAGGATATCTTAAGAAGACTTCCATGTTACATGGTAATATGGTTGACCAAATCAACTCCCAATTTTTTTGCGCATATTGGGCATCCCTACGTAACACGAAAAAAATATAGTACCGAATCTATACCGCATAAAGTTCTAGACCTTTTACATTTCAAAACCAGACGCGCGTTCATTTCAAAACTGATAATATGTTGAGAACAACGTGAACCACATAATGCATCTATATCTATTACTTTGAATTGAATATGATACACAACTTGCGAAATTGGTTGTGTAAAAGCCTCTAATTCTCTCATTACTTCTCATTATATTTATGCATTATGTATAAGTGCAGTATGCGTTTCTTGCAGTTCTCAACATATTATTAGTTTCAAAAGGAAAGTGACACTAACTAATGTACAAAAAATTGGAAACTAGATAGTGAATAATATTTCATAGATTTTTGAAAGAAAGAACAAAGTGGTTAAAAGACGATAATACCCTCTTCGTTAATATGACAACAGAGACCCACAATGTCAAAATCCTCTGCACAAAATGGGCATAAGTATTCGAGTGTCGACTCAAAACCAACAATTTCTTCCGCGAGATGAAATGCATCTGTTTAGAACACACGAATTTGAGATTCAAAATCAAAACCAGTTTTATCAGCATCAAAATTTATAAAAAATGATGAAACCTCAAGTTGGCATACAAAGTAGCCAAATTTCTTCAAGAACTTATGAAGAAACAATACAGCAACCAACAACAGCACCATGAAATAGAATGTTCTAATTCGAATCTACCCGAAGAAGATGAGTCGTGAATCTAAAACTTTGTTAAAGGATTAGTGAATAGTGATGACATTCAATCTCAAATTGAAGACTTGCTCATTTGAAACCCTAGAAAGCTTTTTAAAAGAACAAGACAAAATTCACAACTTGCATTTCTCAGTAAAATAACACAAGAGAAATAAACCTAATGTGAAATAATCAATCGCATGATACATTACTCGTATTTCAAAATAAAAGTAAAAACAACAGTGTAAACATAAAATGTTTTCAATCAACGACGCGATTTCAATGAAACTGAATCAAATTACAACGAAACGCACAAACCTGATCGTGATTGATAGCGCCTTGAAGAAGAAATGGAAGTAGAAAGATGGGTCCATGAATTTGGGTCCATCGCTTTGATTCAAAAACTCTCAAATACAAAATAATCTTAAATTTTTTGAGGAAATTGATAGGATTTGTGTATGTATTGGTTTGATTTCAGAGAATAAAGTAATGCAATTTCTAGAGAGAGAACGCACAGATGAACGAACACTACACAGAACTCTGCTATGGGTACGTTGATATAATATTGTTTTAGTCAATACAAGTCCCTTGAGTTTTCAAGAGTACTACACTTACTCCTTTTAATTTTGAATGTTGTTCATTTGAGTTTTAATGTTGTTCGTGTGAGACCGATACACATCGTCTTTGTCACAAATCATTACGCGACTTGAAACATGATGTGAAAATTATTAGGTTTTCGGTCAGCTTAATGTAACTCGTTTCAATAAACAACCCGAGTATGACCTATGTGATAATATGGTTGATCAGAAGAAGACTCGTTTAATAAATAGGTTAGCCTCTTCATTAATTTAAAGATTTTATACGTGTTGATATTTAAATTCTGTAGAGTGTTGTTTAAAGTATTAAATTTAAGTCTTCATAGGTTTAAACTATGAAAACAACCTCTTGCACAAAAAGCATATGATAAAGTTGCGTATATCGGATTGCGAAATGATCTGGCTTTCCTCAAATTCTTTACAAAGCGGAGCGAAGTCAACATATAATACTTTTAATTTTTTTTGTTAATTTTCAATATAATATTAGTTTTCCATAGTAAATGCTTCATCTCTTTATCAAGATTGCTAATTGAGAATGAGTGATAAGAAAAAAAAAACATTTTAAATGATACCGATTGTAAAAAGAAATGTTTCATTTGTAGGTGCAGGTGATCTAAAGAACACAGTAATACATCTTCTATTTTAAAAACCTAAGATTTCAAATTATGTATTTATGTTAAAAACTATTAGATACGTAACACATTATTGTTCCCATTGCCACGTCACCCATGCACTCTCCAAACACACATTCGAAATGGGTTAATGCACTAGTTTCATGTTTCCTTGTTTTCTTATTTGTTAGTTAAATTTCATGTTTCTTCATTTGTATTAAAGTAGTGTTTGAATTAACGAAAAGAGTAGAGACAATTGTCGCAAAGTGTCCTTATTCTTGTTCTTAATTCTTGGAGTTTGATCCACTCTAAGAGATCTCTATCACTATTTCTCTTCTAGTTTTGTGTTGTACAAAGATCCAACAAAATATTAACTATTAATCATGTGGTTAAGTGTCTCTGAAGTCTAAACAAACAGATGTATCCAGTAAAGTTTTAATCATAGCAAACAGTTATTATTAGTAATCACGTGTTTAAGTGTCTTTAAAGTCTAAACAAACAAATGTATCCCGTAAAGTTTTAATCGTAGCAAACATTTATTATTAGTAGGTTCTTGAAATAACAATTGCTTGACATATAAAGTTCGTGTCTAGATATTCTGTGGCAGAAAGAGAGGCAGAGAAATAGAACAGCAATTAAACAAAATCAAGATGTTAACTTCAAAAAATAAGTGCCCTTAAATATTGGAAAAAGTGGATTTCCTTTTTAACTATCGTAATAATAAAATATAGGTTTTGTTTTTCAAAGTTAAGTTGCTCTCGTAGCTCAGTTGGTTAGAGCACCCGTTTAGTAAGCGGGAGGTCTTGAGTTCGACTCTCAACGAGAGCATATGTTTTTGAAAGTTCGGTTGGTCTAATTTTGTTTTTGGGCCAGCCTGCATGATTTTCGGTTAAACTTATGAGTAGTTGGGTTGGATATCACTTGTCTAATCCATAAAGAATTAATAACCAATAATGTTTAATGTACACAAATCCTAACCATTAACTAAATCGTGTAAAATTTTATTGACGTATACAATTTTATTATTCTTGTACTTATTTAATATATAACATTTACAAGTTGGTTTTACACTAAAATTCATTGATTGGAGCATGTGTTATGTTTATATTGGTTTATCACATTAGCAGCAACTCCCATTATTTAACTTCAATTCTTTTTAAGAATAATGATCGAGTAACATAACCCTATCAACGGATTCCACGTACTGCCATAGCACCAAATTATTAGAGTGACTAAAAGATTTATGAATTACGCTGCAGCAACAGAAAAAAAAATACATAACATTTCTTTTATTTAATCTCTAATCTTGTATTATTTTTTAACTTTTAGGCTATGCGGTGCGCCAGGGTGAATGAGGGCTTAAGTGGGTGTGCCACGCAGGAGAGAGAGTGAGTAAACTGGGTGAGTGGATTGGTGGAAATGCCCAGGTGAGTGAGGGCTTGAGTGGGTAAAAAGTAAGGTGTTGATGTGGTGTTTTGTGATTGCTAGGAGGGTAATGTGGTATATTGTGATTGGTTGAAAAAAAAAAGAAAAAACAAAAAAAAATGTCAAACAC
>WOUH02000017.1:4764002-4775812 GCA_009936405.2 Stevia rebaudiana | reverse complement strand
AATACGCTAAACAAACCCACAATTTAGTTTTATTCTCTTTCTTTATCTTGACCCGACCCGATTCGACCTAACCGACCAGATCAAAAATTGAAAAAAATTACTATATAATAATACTCAAACGACCTTAGGAAAATTTCGACCCCCAGAAAAAATTTTTCTGGGTTCGCCACTGTATCGAGGTGCAACAAAAAACCGGTTCAAGAACCGTAACCGATCCCAATATTAAAGCTAGTTTGACCGACTGCCTAGGAACCGACCAGATGGATCAAAATAGGTTTCAAACCCTATACATTGAAACCGGTTCCAACTCGGTCTAACCCGAATCGAATCCGTTCCAATACGGTCAAACCCGTTCCTTACCCTAAAAATCGGTCCCAGTCGAAACCGGCTGCAAAATTCCGGTTTTCGGCTAAAAGCAACCGAAACCGGTTTTGAGAAAACCATGGTTTGTACACCTAATCACCTATTACCATTTACCTATACATACATAAATTATACATTTAAAGTAGCATTAGTATGGGCCGGCCCATATCTACCTTGCATAGGGCCCAATCTGCTGAATCAAAGAAAGCACGTTCGTGATCCTGAACAAAGATAAGTAAATAACATAGCTTATGAGTAATAAGGAAACATGAATGTGTTGTTGATAAGAAGAGTAAAATAGTAATTTTGGTTAAAAAAAATATATTTGAGCGGCATTTACTTAAAATAATCGGGGAGAGAGAGGGTGAATATGTAGTTTAACTTGCCTTTGAAATCAGAGGCTTCTTTTTTGGTACCAATCCAGCATATTTATCTCTCGTTTCCATCCCCTACGAAAATAAATAGGTTTAATTACCACTTTTTATATTTATACAAATTATTATATTAATGACAATTTAAAAAATTAAAGTACAAGAAAATTTCCTACACCTTCTTTAACTTCTGATCATGTATTTTTTTATTTAAGCAAGATTTCACTATCAAGTTTAACAATATGATTGACAAATGGGTTTTAGTTATAAGAATTCACAGGAAAATTATTCAGCATTTTTATTTAATCAACTGAGTTTTAACATAAATTCATCTTACAAGGTAGGTCTTGTATACTATTCTTTCACTTTTTACAGCACAATTTTATTACATCAATTTTCACCCGACCTTGTATTTGCAAGGATTCAAACTCTTATCACTTTTGTAAGGGACAAATAGCATATTATTAGACCATTTGGTCATCAGTGCTATTCTTTTACTTGTCCAAAATTATTTCTCTCCTTCATCACTTGTCTAAATTTTTTTTCTCTTTCACTCAAAATCCGTTGTACGTCTCTTCTTTTCTCTCATTTATCATCTTAAATACTATATAAACTTTGTATGTTAATGGTCTTTCGGTCTACTAGCACCTCATTTTATATCAAATTTTTTTATGTGGGTTTAAGTTTCACAAAGTAGATAATAGAAGAATTAGAAAGTAAACTTTACAAGAATCCATGTGTTCGCTGTATAGAAAAAAGTTAAAACTTCATCTTTTCTGATTTCTCTCTTTGTTAAGTAGTGATTGGTTGAAAACTTGATAGTGAATAAATAAATAAGTGTGTGATATTTGTTAACAAGTCATTTTCTTTCTAAGGGGCAATCCACATGATTCACTTGACATCCCAACGACATTTTGTATCTTACACATTTGACATTTTGTATCTTACACATTTGAAGTTACAACATTACCCTTCAAACGTAATTGGCCAAAATGAAAAAGAAACACCATAATTGTGGACCACCTACACTAACATTGTAGGACACTTGCCACGTGATTAATTTAGTTCTTGGACCCCATAATATACTTAGGCAATTTCCTTCTTACAAAACTTCTGGTTAGGTATACATATTTCCGGATATTTTAGGTCAAATCGATAACAAAAATCTAAATGAAATATTGTTTTTTAGACTTCATGTCGATAGAGACATAAGAGCATTCACATTTGGTTTTTATCTCTATATCTATAATTACTATATTTTCTCTCTTTTGTTTAATTAAATAATTCTTTTTAATACATTTATCACTACATTTATGTCTCTTATACATTCACAACTACCCTCTTCTTCAATTAAACAATATTTTTTGAAAACTTAATCATTTTTCTCTCTCCTGTTCAATTTAAAAAATTAGTATTCTCTATACATAGAGAATCTATTGGTTTCTATATATCATTCCACTAACAACTACTTTCAACTAATACAGAAACTCACTCACACAACTTTTAGAGAACCAAATGTGAATGCCTAACAAAGTAAAGATTAATAACCTCTTCTCCGTCAATAAGAATTAGATATAGTACACGAGGGGATGGTTCAAATGAGAACTTATGTTTTTGCTGGAAGTCTAAAACGTTTTCCACGTATCTTTTGTGAGAAGATTTCTTACGTATATGTAAACATGTGTTAAAAAGTTTACACATGTGTCAAGAAAAGTGAACTGTTTATCTAAAATGTGTGAAGACGTGTAAAAAAGTTATCTGAATTTTCGTAAAAAACAAGAGTTCTTATTTGAACTCTTCGTTATACATGATATTATGCATGCTGCTAACTACATAACAAAATTCAATTCTAAATTCGAAGCACCTCAACTATATCTTTTATCTTTGCTATATACCGGATTTGAAATTCATTTCTAAAAGTACGAAATATATTTAATTTAATTACAATTATATATAATATGGGCAGCATGTATCATGTGTTTATGGAACCACCAATTATTAAAAATTGTTAATTCCAAACTTGACAATTATATACTTTTGGAAATTAATGATTTTTATATTTTTGTATGATTTCCTTCTTCCAACATAAAACCATGCTATCACGTCAAAAGATTTTAAATAGGAGAAAAATAAATTTGAAAAAATAAAAGTTGACAATTTGATCGTTACATCATAACGTAACAAAATTAAAAGACGCCACAAAGATAGTTTATTAATATATTACCTCATGTTTATGTCCATTGTTGGAGATAGATTCTTCGTTACTATCATATCCTGCCATTTTCTTCTTCTGGGAATCACAAAAACAGAAAGTAAATATTTATTTCTCGCTAAGTATTACAAAACCCAAAAAGATGACTTATTTTTTGTAGTTTATTCATTTGTTCGTGTCTAACCTCTTTCACCAAAGAGAAAGATAAACACATATATATGCGTGTTATATATATATATATATAGAGAGAGAGAGAGAGAGAGAGAGATGACTAACAATGTATAAGAACAATATGAAGAGTAGAATGTCTAAGAAGAAATCAAGACATCAGAGTTTATTTATAGTTGTAGGCCAAAAATGGCATCTAGGCCATGCTTAAACAAAGAATATACTCATATCTATATCTATGTGTGTGTGTATATATTATATATATATATATATATATGTATAGAGAGAGAGAGGGAGAGAGAGATTACCGTCAAGAAAGAGAAAAGGATAGAGCAAGCAAAGGATGAAAGATGGAGATAAAAAGAAGAAATGTAGAAAAAGATTATTGTGTGATCAAATAAATGAATAATATAAAGAGATGTGAGAGAAATAAAGGGAGGTGGGGTTAGGAGGGAAGAGGGTTTGAGTGAAGAGGTGAAATTAAATATGGTATACATACGGCAATATAATAATGTTTATTCATTCTAGATATAGTTACCAATTTCATTTCTAAATATTTATGTTGAGTGTCGGGTAATATTTTACATCATTCTTTAATATTATTATTTGAACAGTGAATGAATAGCATGCTACTTTATAACTGACTACTCGAATTCGAGTCTCACGTCTTGCTAGTACAAACCGCTATCAAAACACCAACGACGAAAGTGCAGATCTTGGCGAGGCTTGATATTGAAGTCATCCAGAGGAAACCCATGAAGCGGTAAAATCCCCCCTACAGGAACTTCTGGGTTTTGAATTCGAGACCTTCATGTTGCTAGGAAACCTCAAAATGTTGTTGAACTATAAGCTCGTTCTTGGATCGGGTATATTTTAATATTTTGTCAGTTATATAGACATTTCAATAGAAAAATATTAACTAGTTAGAGCATTCACAGTCCACCTCCGATTCTCATTCCCCTAATTTTAAAAAAAAAAATTCATCATTATTACAAAAATTTGATGAATTTTCAAAAGCTCCCCACAACCAATTCCTAATTTTCATCTCTCATTCAATTAAATAATATACTTTTTATTTAAAATTTTATACTTTTTTCTCTCCTACACTCACATTCACTCACAAATAATGTTAAATAATAACATGGAATTTGGTAGCTTTCCCTAAATATGAGGGATGAGATTGATTTCCTTATTAATTATAGGGTTGAGTATGGGGATGGGGGATGGGATGGATAGTGGTTTTTGGTAGTTTTGGTAAAAATTTGGAGATGAGGTTACGGATGGGAGGTAGGTTGTGAATGCTCACTACTTCACTAGTATAATAAGAATAGATTATTGCATACAGCAAAGATGTTGGACTCAAAAGAAATGACCCGCGGATATAGCAAAGAAGTTGGACTCGAAAGAGATGACTGACCTAAAAAACTAACAGTGTGTTTTGATCGGAGAAACTCGCTAAATATGTGTGTTATGTTGGAGCAATTACACTATGGAACCAAAAGTTAATTTGTAGCATCTGACACCTTATATTCTTATAATATCTAATACTAAGTGCCTGTTTGGTTGGTTGGAATTGAAGGGATTTGAAATTTCAATTATATCAGTGTTTGGTTGGCTATGAAAAGGAAATGAAATTAAAATGAATTCCAACCAAATCTCACACTTGATGGAATTCAAAATCCTTCCATGCTTTTGGAGAATTTCATAGGATGTTTCATCTGCGACCACCAATTATCACCCACCGCCACCGCCCTCTGCCACCTGTTACCACAGCCCTCCTCCACCCGTGCCACCTGCCGCCACCAGCCGTCTTCGCCTCCGCCACCAGCTGCCACTGTCTACTGCCATCTACCGCCACCACCTCCTACCACCTGCTGTCACCAGCCACCACCGCCCCCGTCAATCGAAACCACCGATTGGCACCACTGCTCGCCTTAGTCATGCATTCCAATTACAAACAAATACAACCAAACACATTTTGTATTTTCAGAGTATAAATTCAAATTTCATTTCCAACATAAGCGAACCAAACGGCCCTAAAAGCTTATCGATTTACTTCTGTTTCTTGTAGACTTGTAGTAAAGAATTCCTAGGAGACCATCCATTCTGGAATTGTTCCTACCTGAGCGCACAGCTATTACATAGATTGATGACATATAATGTTGGACTCAAGTCTCTCTGGTAAAGAAGATGGAAAAAGCAAAGAAAATGTTATAGGAGCTTGTATCACGCATATTAAAGGTTGCATATTACTATTTATTAGATGCATATTGAAGAGTGTTTTAAAATTGAACCAAACTGTCCGGTCCGACCGTTTGAATCGGGAACCACTGGCCTTACCGGTCCAGTTAAACTTTTAACGGTCTTCAAATTAACCGGACAGTTTTGTTGCAACCTGGTTGAACCGGTTAATCGATTCCAGGGTTGGACCGGCTGATCATATATTTTCAAAGACACTTTATTTACCGAACTGAAAGAGGGTACTGAATGTTAGAAATCAAGAAGCCTATTATGATGATCGAGATGTGTAATTGAATAAGTGTTTGATAAGATCAAGAGCACATACAAATGGTTTAGTTATAAGTCGTGATTTCATTACTGTTCGTATGTTAACCGATCTGATTAAACCCTCACTGAATATATCATTGGGGTTGGTAACGAGTTTCGAACTCATGGCCTTTTGTTTGGAACAGAGTAAGATTTTTCAAGTCTGATGCTTGACAATTGATGCTAAATATGTAATACAGTAATAGCATACTATATATAGATGTTTTTACGAAGGAAATTTTGTTAAAACAAATAGAAATACTAGTATATTCTTTTAAGTTATTAACATATAAACGTTTATTATTTTTAATATGTTTTAAAAATAAAAATAATGTCATCCGGTGTTTTATCTGGTCCGACCGAACGATCTGTCTGACCAATAAACCAATAAACCGGTAAGGTGACAAGGTGTCTCGTTAGCTGTTGAGGTTTAAGGTTTTAAAGCATATTTATATCGAAAGATAGACACGCACAGTTGGTGAGGATTTCCTTTCTCGCTTGATGTGTGTGACACGCGGATGTTACTCGTGAATTTTAACCGACTAATATCAGTGTCGTGTCCGGTCGTACAACATTGGCTCTACAATTTATATATTAGTTTCATAAAATTAAAATTAAAATTAAAATGTCGGTATTATAGAATATAGATAGACAGGGAAATAATCTAGTTCTTTTTTTTTTTAATAAAAGATGTGTCGGTGAAGAGAACTTCAATTTTGCAAGGAAAGACTTTTAACAATATATATATATTCTTTTATTAATCAATCATTAACATGTAGCTGTCATGAGAAATTCAAATTAATGGTCTAACATTATATCAAGACAGAAAAAACAATCTTGCTAAAGTGGCATGTAAATCATGGAATTTAAATTATAATCTTGCAACTAAGATCAAATCTGCTACCAAACATGAAACACCCCATTTACAGTTGCAGTTTTTACTCCGGGGATTAAAGAAGGGGAGAATTCCCAACTTTTAATAGTAAATGGTCTAATATGAAAATATCAATACTTAATTTCTTCGGTTGTTGGTTTAATGGCTAATGAATGTTTAACCTCACCGACGTGAAGGGTGTGCTCACCCATCGGAATCCTTCGAATCCCGAATCGGTCAACGACACTCAAATGTTTGCATACATGAAGATCGAGTGCGACCGTCTGAAGCCCGCCAGCAACTACATGGACCTTTTGAAAGGCCACTAATTGCTTATTTGTGGCCCATTTTCCTTTTGGCGGGCTCGAGTACACCATCACTGTGTGATGCCCATCCACAGTCCCTGTGTTCTCCACGTTGACGTGTAGGCTTGTGAAGAGAGTGGAGCACTTAGTGTGTGATACCCGCACGCCATTAGTTTGAGTCGTTGCGTTGTTGCTTTCGAGGTGGGTTGATAGCATGGGAACCGAAAGGAATGTTGGGGCTTGACCTATCGAGTGTTGGAAAGTTGTGTAGCTAAGTCCGTGCCCGAATGGATAAACAACGGGCCCTTTGTAGAAACGGTAAGTTCGACCGGGGTAGTTATGGGCCGGGTCGGCCCTCATTCCCATATTTGTCATTGGAACTTTTGCCAAATAATCTTGTGGGTACCATGTCATTGGCAACTTTCCTCCTGCAAAAAGTTCAATTTTGTGACATTAGTATCTTATTTAGTTATTTAGTCTGTATCCGTTCATGAGGCCCATTAACTATGTAAGCCCATTAGATGTATTTAAGTTTTGAACCAATTTATTTTTAATTATATAAAACCTGGATTGGTTGTTCCAAACAAGACATCAGCAATGGCGGTTCCACCGGCTTGACCCGGATACCCGGCCCAAAGTATAGCCAGAACGCGAGGATCTTTTTTCGCGAAAGTGATGTCAACGGGGCCACCGGACATGATGACGAGCACACATGGGCCTCTTGAAGACTTTGCAACTCTAGATATTAGTTCTTGTTGATATCCGGGCAAAAGTATGTTCGCCCGATCTCTCTCTTCGGCCTCAATAGATTGATCAAGGCCCATAACCAACACGGTAGCATCTGCTTGTTGAGCCGCCTCTTCAGCCAGCCTAAATAATTCGTTTCCTCCACAACTCACGTCAGTACACCCAACTTGGTGAATCGTTCTAACGTATCTAGATATACCTTGTAATGGTGTTGTATACCCGCAAGCGATTCCTAATACATTTAAACCTTATTAAACTTATATTATTTAAAAAAAGACCAACTTTTTTTTATTTCATGTACCAGCATAATTGCCTATCATGGTGACGGTGACATCTGAATTAGGCCCAATAACAGCAACTGTATGATGTCGGACCGCTGACAATGGTGGGCCTTGCCCACGGTTTTCTAAAAGAACAATGCCTTGACGGGCCGCTTCTAATGCAAGTTGGTTACTTGACATTAAGCACACATCATGTATCCCTAAGTTTGCATAAATTTGTTTTGGCCCATCAAACATACCCAAACGCATTTGAACGGAAATTGTGTTTGTTAAGGCTCCATCAACATCAACCTCTTTTATTTTTCCTTGTGTTATTGCACCCTCGGTATAAACCGCCAAATACGGACCACATTCCAAATCTAGACCTAATAAAATAAACAAAGTTGTATAAATATAACCAATAAAATAAAACCAAACATGTTTAAATAATTTGATACGAACCCGCTTTGATGCTATCTGCGGCTGCATCCTCTGGTGTGGCCGTGTAATGTTGTTTGGTGTCCATAACCCCGATTGAATCACAATCCGACACGATGTATCTATTTTTCAAGAAAATACATTAGAGAATGTTTTGGAAACCGATATAGTTATCTTGGTCTTACCCGTTAAGGTGCCATGACCCACGAATTGTGTTCTTGAGGAGATTCGTGTCGGCACAAGTAGGCTTCCCATTGACTTGATTGTACGAACACATAACACTTGCAACTTTACCTTCTAAAACACAAGCCTTGAATGGTACATTATATGTGTCCTCTAAATCTTGTTTACTCACCTTAACAAAAACAAAATGTTGCATTATGGCATAAATAAAAAAAATGATAACAACAATACCAATAATGTAGAATTACTTTGGCATTAAAGTGAAATCGATCAACACCATTCCAATTATCAAGATCATACGCCGTGTAGTGTTTGCAACACGCCGCCACTTTGAGACTATTACCCACATTGCCTTGAAGACCTTTAACATATCTAACCGCATATCGAGCTGTCAATGTTGGATCTTCTCCTGGCGTTTCCTGACCACGACCCCACCTCGGGTCTCGAAAAATATTCACATTTGGGCTCCAAAACGTTAGCCCGGCCATTCCTCCATTGTACATAGCTCGTGCTTCATTTGATACCACCTGAATTTGTTTTCCATATTTGAAATAGTACAACCTTTTATTATTAACATATATTGTTGTATAAAGTCAATCACTTCAATTATTATGACAAAATTAGTCATTTTGGATAACTTAAACATATAAACACGGGTCTTTTTGGAGGATGGGTTATAACTTATTATAGTAGAAGCCAACTCACAAATTCACAATTACATTAGAAGCCAAATTAAATACTCTAATAGGATATCAAAAGTATGGGCTCTATACATGACAAAATGAATAGTACATTTCACCTCCTTTAGTTTACTAAATATGTAAACATAACCACTATATAATTTCTTACAAGTAATGGTACAATTAAAAAAACAGGCCCTGTTTTCATGGCAGTAAAATTTGTGTTTCTTGTGACATTGCCAGCAAAATTTGGTTATCCCGTGACTTTTGACCTTGTGACTGTGAGTCTGTGACCACAATAGCATTAGCACCAAAAATGATGCAATATAAAAAATGTATATATACACACTCACATGCGGTTATACTAAATGGAAAAAAATTCATGAAAATGAAGATACACTTTGTAAATGGTTCTTGAAGAACCACCAATCCACCGTTATTCGCAATGGTTTATAAGTGCTTTATTTATTTATTTTTTTGCAATAGTATACTTGATTTAAAGAGAAAAATAAAATAAAAAATACAGGGTACATTAGAAAATGATAAATATTAAAAAAAAAAATGTTACCGTTAAAAACTAGTCAAGTAAAAAAAATGACGGGTAAAAAATTGTTACAGTTTAAATCGGTAATCTATTTTAGTACGATATTGTTAACGCTCATGTGACTAGGTAACTAAATTCTCTTTTCTCATACCTTTTGACATTATATTGATACTTTAGCGCCCTAATACATATTTTGGAATTGTATTCCTCATTAATCTTATATTAAACATCCACTTGTACGGTGTAGTTTGACAGAATTCGAATAATATTATCCACCAAACAACAATAAAGAATTGACATCTCCTTTCACTAGAAAAACAAAATAAAATAAACAAGAAACGTCACCTAACCTGTCCAATTTCTTCCCACAAAGTGTCATTAAAACTCGAAGCCGTTGTAATAACTTGTGGAAACTGTGTCGCGCCAAGAAACGTTGGAAGAAACTTCGTCCCGGGGCCCACGTTCGATACACCGTGTAGCGCCTCGGACCACCATTCGTATCCTTGAATTCCTAATCGAGGTACCGCGGCTGCATTATTAACCAATAGTCTTACTTTCTCTTGTAAAGTTAGCCTTCCAAGCAAATCCTTAACTCGATCTTTGATCGGTATCTTTATACGACAAAACGGGAGGTCTTTAGTGACCTTATTACTTGGGTCGCAAGCAAACGGTGGTCTTGATTGTCCGGTGAAGAAAACCAAGAATCCAATTAGGATGAAGAAGACGGAGGATGGTGAAATGACACATTTGGTGTGAGGTTTTTGAACCATTTTTGTGTGAAGTTTGGTTGGAGAAAGAAAATGAAGTTTGAAAGGGTATTTATAGGGTTATGTAATAATATAATATGTGTGTGTGTGTGAAGGTTGAGGTATGAATATAGTGGGCTAGTTTTTGTGTTCATTCATGATTGGGATCACAAGACCACTTTATAAGTTATAACCATGCTTGCCATTTGCTGTCTTCTCTTCAACATTCATATGTACATATATACATATATATTCATACATATTATGATGGTTTTTTTTCCTTGTAAGACACCCGAAAAAATATTATTTGAAAATAGAAGATCTGTTTTCTTTTTTATTAACTTTTTTTCTAAATTAATAGTTTATTACCAAAACTACGGGGTTTGTAAGATCGTTGGTAACCCCATCCCTCTTGGTTTTACGTTTTCTAGTGACGGTGGATTCAAAAATACACACTCAAAACTTAAGTGTGTTGCGTTGCATAGAGCCATAGATCACAAATTTGTAACCCAACTTTAAACTTTCACATGTTCTCTCTCTTTTAAGTACCTCTTTTGAAAATCATATATCTAGCTTAAGTTGCGTTTTAATTATTGAATTAGTTAACAAACTAGTATTGGTGATGTCTATTAGGGGTGTTCAAAAAATCCAAATCCGAAACCGAATCAAAATTATCTGTTAATATGAAATATCCGAAATTTCATCAGATATGGATTCGGATAGTGATTTTAGAAATTTTTTGATATTTCGGATATCAAAACTATCCAAAATAATATACTTGCGTATAAGTTTTTATTATTATTTATTTAAAAATAACCAAATCCGAATAAAACCCAAATTTTTAAGTCAATATGTTTTAGGTGGTGTTTGTTTTTATAAACAACGTTTGCGCAGGCTCTCTTGTGTGCGACGCGCAGACATTGTCATTTTCAGACTGTTTGTTTTTTTGAAAGCGTTTCATAAAAATTGTATGCACAAGCTCTTCTTGTTGTAGACTTGGCTCAGTCACTTCTAATATATGTATAGGGTTAAACACCACCCATCACCACCACCACCACCCACTGTCCAACACAACCCACCACCACCGTCCACCACTGTCCATCGTCTGCCACCACCACTCACCACCCATCATCCGCTACCACCATCGTCCACCACCACCACCACCAGCACCATCTGCCACCACCACCATCACCGTCTGCCACCACCACTAGCGTCAACCACCACCGTCCACCACCACCCACTACTATCGTCTACAACCACCACCACCCACAGTTTACCACCACCGTCCACCACCCATGTCACACCCTGACCGGCGGCGGAAACACCGGCCGTGACCTCAATGATTGTTCACAGCTCAATGGTTAACTATTAA
>WOUH02000017.1:4751532-4761586 GCA_009936405.2 Stevia rebaudiana | reverse complement strand
CAAGTGGAGATTTTATATAAATCCTTAAAATATTCTACAATTCAACTTCAAATAGTGCCTTTTTATGTTTGTGATAACTTGCTAAGTTACATCTAAATGGTACCTTAATTGAACAATCTCTCATAATCTGGTTTATGATTATATCAGCAGGGTTTAAGTGGATAAACAATACCATTGTTTGACTTTTCAATAATATTTCAGAGCATTTCTATTGATATAGAAAAATCTAGAACAGATATGATTTTAAGAATCAAATGCATATCAGATTTAGGAATGTAAATATCAGTTTAACAAAATTTATACTCGCAATTATCACTGTGATTTACCAAAGTTTGAATCAAACCAAACAAAATAGAAAATTTAACATCATTGTCGTAACAGATCTCAGAATCCAGATCTGACCCGATCCTGACACGGTTCCACCAAGAACCGACCAAAACCGGTTAGGAACCGGTAAAAACCGACAAAAAACCGTCCAAAACCAACAAAAAAACCGGTTAGGAACCGGAACCGATTTCTTTACAACCGGTTTTTACTTTTTTTGACCATAACCGAAACCGGTTCCGGTTCAAAAAAAAAAAAAACCGATTTGATCACCTCTAATTGGAAGTCCATAACTTAATACACCCACAAAGCGTATCTCCTTATAACCATTCAGCCCAACTTTTATAGCCCAATTGGTAGTACACCCGTCAATTTCATTACGAACTAGGGTTTCACAGGCACATAAAACACACCCATTTCTTTGATTTTCATTATAACCCTAATAATCTTGCCGGAGCAGCCGCCGTCGACGAAGAAAGGTTTTGTTTCCGGTCACTGCTTGTTTACGATTCGAACATTTTCTTTTCACAACGAAATTTATTGATTTTTAGCAAAAATAACAGTTTGAGAAAGAGGAAATGGCGAAATCGAAGAATCATACGGCGCATAACCAGTCACATAAAGCTCATCGGAACGGCATCAAGAAGCCAAGGAAACATCGTCATACATCCACCAAAGGGGTTAGTAATTAGTTCATTTTCTCGTTCAACATAATCTGATTATGAAATAGGTTATGTTTATGCTCCAAAATTCAGTGTTTTTGTTATGTTTAATCTCGCGGATTTACATTGTGATATACTTAAATGATTGATTATTGATTCTGGAAGTTGCTCAAGAATTTGGGAGTATCAGATTTTAAGTTGAGTAGATGGAAGAGAACACTTTATTTGGATGAAAGTTACTTTAATCTTTATAGAAATAGAATTGTTGATAAACTAAAAAAATTGAACCCAAATACTTGAAAAGATTTGTAATTTTGAAAATCGTTAGTCATGGATTATCATATTTAACTTCGTTAATTATGAAAACTTGCGGTTTTCGTCAAAGCTGTTTGCCTGTTTGGTTTGATAGAACCCATTGGTATGCCAATTTTAAGTGATTTTGCAAAAGATAATCAGTAGATCATATACAATTTCAAGTATCATGGATATCATCTTGGATTTATGGAATTGTGTGTGATTTATAATTATGATGATTGTGAATGCAGATGGATCCCAAGTTTTTGAGAAATCAAAGGTATGCAAGGAAGCACAACAACCAAAGTGGTGATTCTGCTGCTGAAGAATAGATGTTTTATGTTTTTGTTTTTTGTCAGTAAAATGGCATTTAAGTTTTGATTCTGTATGAATTATGATGGTGTTGTTGCTACCTTTTGATTGTATTATCAATGAGATTATCACTTCTTTCCATGATAATATGAAATTTTGATATTTTTAGGTGCTTTTGTTAGTAGAATTCGCAGTTGAAAGAATTATAATCTTTCATAAGATAAAAATCTGAAAATTAGATTTACAATTTAAGTTATAGAAAGTGACCATAATGCGGTTAGCTTTGAGGCGAGTGGTTGGAACTTAGAATTTATCAAACAATGGGGTCATTCGGTTAAGTGGAGAACTGTATATAACTGCTGTTGGGATCAGCTTCAAACAACAAATCTAGCAAACTGTTGATCGGTTAGAGTTTTGTTGAATCTTTAGAATTATTTTTTGTTTTAAAGTGGCTAGAGAACACGGAGTGGCCCGGGAAAAGGAATGGGGCTGGATGGCGAAGAAAAAGAGGGGAAATGGAGAAAGCGGGGAAAAGTAGGACGACACTGTGCAAAATGAGAAAACCAGAGAAAGCTGATGTGGCGTTGACGTGAAAACGAGGAAAAGTGGGGAAGGATGGGACGACTACGTGTAATCTTATAGTGGAAGATATGCTTAAATTTCAACAAATATTTTCTTTAATTAGAGTGCATCTAGTTAATTGATATATGCTATGTGAGTCATGTACGTTATGTTAGTCATGGATGTTGATACTTGACCGTATGGGGATTGCATATTTGCAATGTTCATCGAGTCGGATAATGAGTTATTTAGTTTACTTAGATCGAGTTGTTTAGATTTGAAACATTTTTTAGCTCTATCCAAAGTCCAATATGAACCGAGGCTCTATTCATATTATTTGATTCCAATTAATTCGAATAACTTGAATAAACAGTTTGATTCCAAAAGGGTTTATTCGGTTTGAATTCGAATATCTGATCTAAACATGACTATGCTAATCCGAAATCCGACTTCAACTGAATCGAAAATCATATTATCCGATACGTATCTATCCGAACAATTTGAATCTGTTTTCGAATCGATTTTTTTGTATTTCGGATACGATTCGGACTTTGGATTTTTTCGAGTTTCAATTATTTTGAAAACCACTAATCAATGTGGCATTGACTATTACAAATCATCTTGCAAGTGGCGATGGACAAATAAGTTATTACGCCTAGCGGCTAGCACTACAAAACTGGGCATTAGCAATTGAAGAACGGTTGCAAAGTTGCTACTAAGAATAGCCGTAAATATTTCCTTTCAAAAATCGATTGTGAAAAAAGTGGCTCGCATATAGTTTGTTAGAAATTAGTTGCAAGTTAGAGACAAACTACGCTGAAATAAGTCTCAGAAAATAGTCACTTGTTACTCAGTTAGATTGGTCACAAAGACTTCTGCTAGAAAACTGTCACAAATGTTGTTTACGGTCGATGGTTATAATTAAATTGTAATACTTTTGGCAAATCTCTTATATCCTTTTTGACTCTATCTACTATAAGTGGAACCACTCGTAACGAATATCCTAATTCAAATATCTTCAGCGCGTTTTGGACACACCAGCCATAGATAACCGAAGAATTATACAGGCAGTCATGCTTGAGTGAGAACAATAAATGATAGCTGACCTCTTGGGGTGGCAGCGCATGTTGTTGCCCATTTGTCTGCTACTTTATTGTAATCGTTATGCTTTCTTAAAAATTAGTTAAAAAAATATTGAAAGAGACAATAATATTGGTAATATCAAGATTTATACAAGTGGGCTTTGTCCAAGAGTCAAAGGCAAGGTTTCTAACACTGAAATACTCAATTACTTTAGTCAATATTTTGATTATCGATCAAATGGCATAAGATAGCTTCTTTTAATATCAAATCAAGACAATCTTTTTAAGTAATGACCCAACATGTTTATTCGATCGGTTGCCGATCTTCAATAGTGTTTTGATTCTGTTGAAGATCGAGAAGCATCTGCATATTGAGCAGGCTGATTAGCATCTAAACATCATTGAACACATCGACCATAGCAATACATTGTTGAACTGTTATCTTTTTAAACCAAAAAACGCATACTTTCATGATTATAAACATTAAACATGTTTCCTTCAAACAAACATGATCTTGCAGACGATAATCCTTCTTCAAACAATGATCAGCAGAAACCATCTCTCATTGACGACATTGAACCTTTCAACAATATTTATTTTGATTTCGCCTCACCGCCTTATCAAAACATGTTAAAAGGTGCAGATTTGCAGTTGGAAGATGAAAACCGAAAAAAAGACTCACCTTTTGCATCACTTAGGATTGTTAAAGACTTTGCAAGTAGATCAAGAAGGTTAAATGGTGAAAAGATTCATATTCCAAGCTCTAATAACGAATCCCGCGATTCGAATGATCAAAAACTATCCACGATTGAAAGAATTCGGATGGCTGGATTGCATTTCATCGAGTCTTACTCTTCAAAACTCGATGAAATGTCCAATCCGAGCCATCCGATCCCAGTTTTGCCAGCTGGGATTTCAGAAGATGAAGCAAAAGACATTGATCTTTTACTCACTCTTCTTGCCTCAGCTGACAAAACTGGTCAACAAGAGTTTGTCGACGCGAGTAAACTCATTGACCTATGTGCTAAAAAGACTTCAAACGACGGAACTCCCATCGAGCGATTGGTTTACTACTTCTCCGAAGCGATTCGTGAGAAAATAAACCGTGAAATGGGAAAGGACGTGTGTGATGGACTCGAAACAATGCAACTATTCGATATTCAAAAGGCGTTGATGAGCGTGGACTCGAGTATTTTAGCATTTCACCAAAAAGTCCCGTTTTCGCAAGTTTGCCAGTTCATTGCAATGCATACGATGCTCGAAAACTTAGGAAAAGCTCGATATATCCATGTAATCGATCTCGAGATCAGGAGCGGGATGCAATATACGGTCATGATGCAAGCGATCGCGAGTCGCAACGAATGGCAACTCAAACACTTGAAGATAACCGCAATCGGTACAAGATTAAAGTCGAAGATCAAAGAGACATGTAAGCATCTCGTTGAGTTTGCACACTCAATGAACATCCCATTTAGTTACAACATAGTCATGGTGGCAGATATGCTTGATTTCAACTTAGATATCCTGGAACTCAACCGCAACGAAAAAGTGGCAGTTTACTCAGCGGTCTCGTTATCATCCCTCATCGTTAAACCAAACCGTCTCGAACATCTTATGCGCGAGATACGAAAGATCAATCCGTGTGTAATGATTGTGACCGAAGTCGAAGCAAACCACACTTCGGCCGCATTTGTAAACCGCTTCATCAACGCATTGTTTTTTTACGGTGCGCTTTTTGATAGTTTATCGGTTTGTTTAGCGAACGATGATCTGAATCGAAAGGTTGGGGAAGCTGTGTACTCTGCTTACTCTATACGTAATATTGTTGCGGCCGAAGGAGATGATCGAACGATTCGACACGTTGGGATTGATGTTTGGAGGGCATTTTTTGCTCGTTTTCGGATGTCGGAAGTTGAATTAAGTGGCGAGTCATTGAATGAAGCAAAGTTGTTGATCAACACCTTCGAGTGCGGGAATTATTGTACGGTTTGTGTCAATGGTCGATGTTTTGTTGTTGAATGGAATGATGTACCGATCTTCTCAGTTTCTGCTTGGAAGTTTGTATGATGTAATGTATCATGTAGAATAATGGTCGCATGAAAAATAAATCATTATAGTTGATTAGTGTCTATTCACCCTAATATGAACTATGAACTAGAGTTTTATTAGATATATATAGAATCTAAACAAACAACCTCAATAAAATCAAAAAGGCCACTAAAAGAACAATTAAAGCCCAAGACTGTTGCTTGTTGGACTTTAATTAAATGTAAAACTTAAGACCAGCCAGCATGTCCAAAAATATGTGACTTTAAAGTACAAATCTCCTTAAGAGGAAAACATTTCAAAAATGTCTCACTGTTATATTAATCTTGATGATAAATTGATAACTCTCATATTTTGTATATCCGAAAATTCAGTAGTCATAATTCCGTATCCCCTCATGATTCGAAAATATCCAACCGAAAACTCCCTTTCTTTCAACACCAAAGCCTTGAATCTCAAGTGTGCTTCCTTTATACTCCCCATCAGTGAACATGACCGAACATGTCATGTACACCGTTGGCTATTGATGTACATACCTTGGGCTCTTCAGATCTGGGCCCAAGGTTACAAGATCATCATGTTCCGAAATGCATAATGCTAGTGGTGGGCCCATCTTTTCCAGCAACTGTCATCGCTGACTTGTCATCCCGGTGAGGCTCTCATGTACGATTGGTTTTCTTGTATTTGTTATTGGATTAAGTGTAGACCCAATAGAAAATAGGAATGGCAATGAGTGGGATAGTAATAAATAGTGGATTTGACATGGTTTTTTGGATCGCAGTGTAGAGGTGAAATTGAAGTGGTTGGTGTGTGTTTTAGTGTTGATAAAGATGCTAGATTAGGGTTTGGAATCTTGAAGAAAGGAAAATGACAAGAAGGATTATTTGTTTTTCTTAATCATTGTGCATTGTTTTAACATTTAATTGACTAGGAAAGTTTAATATACATCAAATAATTCGTAAACTTAATAATTTAGTTGGGTTAAAATCATACATTTTGAGTCCAAAACTACACGTTATTGCACCAAAATCATACATTTTGCCTTCTATAATCTTGTTTATCTTGTTTGGACTTAAACATCTAGTTTCCTAACATGTTTGAAATTTCTTGTCAACATATCAAACCACCTAAACAAGTATGATTTTGTTGGGTGAGGATTGAGTTTTAAATTTCTTGTCAACCTATCTAACCACCTAAACAAGTATGATTTTGTTGGTTTAGGATTGAGTCCAAATAATAAAGTCAATGGAGTTAAAAAAAAAAAAGGGCATGATTTGGGTGAGTTAGTCAGGTCCAATCAAGCCTAAAACTTCAACCGAGTTTTTTTGACAAATCATCACTGTCATTAGATTTTTACGATATGAAAAAAAGGTACGTAAGAGCATCCTAATTATAGTTTGCACCAACATTCCATCTTTAAACTATAAGAGAAAATTGAGTTTTCTTATTAGAAAACACTATAAGAAGCTGTAAAATAGAGATAAGATTTATGGGAGCCACATAAGTCCCCATATTTTTTAGTCCATAAACATTCGCATCTCTCTACCCGCAACTGTCTATCTCAAAGGTTGCACAATTTCCTAGTTGTTTCTACTCCCTAACCCGTTCTCTTTTATAACAACACGAGGTTCTACCCGCATCATAAATCTCCACAGTAAGGCTATTGTGAATCTATACTATATAATCAAACAAGATTTTTTTTTTGTAACATGTCTTAAACTTATGACTCATCATTCTAATTAACCGTTCATCTCTCATATTAAATGTTTATCTAGTGCATCAATCACTAATATGGGTTCAATAAAGCTGTTTGATTTTCATGCTTTTTGTTTTCATTTTCATTCATAAGATTTTTATATTACGTTTATTTTGGCGATTTTAGGGCTTTTAAACCTATGTGAGTGTTTGATCGGTTGATAAACTAAGTTCATGTGAGTGTTTAGTTGGCCATTTAATTTCACCCACGAAGCATGCATATGTGTTTCCAACAGGTATTCATGTGGCTTCCATATGTTAACTGAATGAAAATGATACCAAATTTAGCAGATTAAGTGATGAATGGATACTAAGGTGGTGTTTGGATATGATGTGCGTTTTGAGAAATCTTTTATATTATTTGAACCAAAGGGTAAACTAAGTTTATGCACACAAGATAACTAATCACTTGATTATTATGTGTGGCATCAAACAGATTATATGGCCCTTTGAAAGTTAAATATTATCTGATATGGGGTTCATACTGCATTGGATATTTGGATAATCTCAAAGCACACATTAAATACGAATACCATAAATTTTAGTGAGTATTATAAGAAAATGGTTTAATCTTCTTCGCATAAAAAAGCTAATAAAGACGCATATCTTCAATGAAACATGAACTTTTCCATTAAATTGTTGGATTATTGGACTTTGTGTGCTCTAGATTATTCAATGTTGTATTTGACGTATCATTTTACTATTTTAACCCTGAATTACTGGTTTATTTTTATAAGGTGGTTAAAGGGAACTCCTAAATGGGTCTATCCCTGGTAGAGTAATCTTGAGAAATTGACAATTATGTAAGTTTACTTTTTTTTTTTTACTTCAATTTGCATTATGTAACTATATATATTAGTGAAATTTGTTACTATATGTGTTGTTTGTCAAACTGCATACATCTAGAAGACAATAAGTTGATTGGTTCTTTACCATCTTACTTTAGTAGTTTGCCAAACTTAAAAGAATTGTATGTGGTGATTTTCATTATATTATGAGTTATATATGTCGTTTTTCTATATTTTTTCAACCGTAAGGCTTTCTTATTAAATAACCAGGTGTATGAGGTTTAGGTTACATTTCGTGTTGTCTTTATAACTTGCTTTTGGTTGTTCGTTAACATGCTTGCCTATAACGCTTCGTGGGTACCCTAGGTTGTAGAGTTGTTCTTCCTTTTATTTTGTTTTTCTTTGTTATGATATTTCATTGAATAAATATCTTTTGAAGTTGTTACCAAAAAGGTTTATAAAGTTGGCAGAAAGAAATATATAAAAAATTTAAAAGGTCCAAGTTAGCATATCTGAAAGTGAGGTTTATAAGTCGAGACTAAGTTTCAATTAAATTGGAAGACACTACTACTTTAGTGATGGATGAAACAAACTTGATGAAGATATGTCTTTTGTATTGGGCCATTTTATGGTGTTTCAACTCATTGGTGACAATATTTTTAAAATAACAATCTTTTGGTTAAGATGGACTTCAAGTTATGCTGCCCAAAGAAGCATGCAATAAAGATGATGGATTGGAAATATTTATTATGATCCTTTTTAAGTTTATGCATATTTGAAGTGTTTAAAAAGTTGATAAGTTACATGGGTTGGGTTCAAATAGGAAGAGGTCTTAGGGTAGGAAGGGTAAGAATGGCTATGGTAATGACACATGGCATGAAAGAATTTTTAAAGGAGGGGTACATTGATAATTGTGCCTAGCTCCAAAAAAAAATTAATTTAAAAAAATAATAATAATAAATTAAAAATTAACGACATGTGGCAGGAGAGTTAAAAAAATTTAAAATTTTTTTTTTTTTAAAAGGTGAATTGAACCGACATGCATCGTTGTGTTTTTTATATGCATCATTATGTTTTTTATATGCATCATTGTGTTTTTGAAATGCATCATTGTGGTTTTGATATGCATCATTGTGTTATACGATGTGTACGTTTTGTTGGTTATTGTGTCCTGATTTGTGTTTTACGATTGTCATTGTGTTATACGATTGTGACGATATTACCCTTAACGTCATTTTAAAGTTTCGAATAATTACAAAAATGTCACCACGTTTTTTTTTCCGTTGATAAAAAAATCCAATGGATGAGATGGTTCCTTACCCTTCCTACCCTAAAAATTCTCATTACTATAACCCTACCCAAGTTACATAAACTTTATTTCAATTATTAACATTGTTACATTTTTTTTTTGTTTTCAAGCGCTTTCCGATTGAGTTTGCTAAGCTGGCTGGATTGTATAATGTGATTGATTTGAAAATTAATATTGTTGACGGAGTTAACGGGCCATGTTAAGATATCAAGATGTTTGGTCGTCACAAGAGGTATGTTGTTAGGGGAGGGCCAAACATTCAAGAGAGAACAATTCATTCGATGGTGATAACTGTTTGTTGTGACTTCAAATGTTGTGTATTAATAAATTTTTAAAGTTTATGATCAATTTGTTGTAACTTTTTTTTATGTTATATTAGTATACGTGCTTTTGAATACAATTTTTTTCTTCCTTATTCAACTTGTGTAGTACACGGGTTAGTAACCTAGTATATGATAATGTTATTCTAAATATGAGACTTATTTTAAGAAAGCTAAGAGAGATTTTAAATAACTCATAATCCGGATCAAACGAACTCGATTTAACTTATTCCAACGACGTTGTAACCGACTCGTCAAATCCTAAACCATAAACCTTAAATTCAGAACCCCAAAGTTAGACCTTAAATCTAAACCTAAAAACAATGATGAGCATTGAGACACAATGAGCTTAAAACGTATATTTTAAATCTTAAAAGCTAAACCGTAAAAGCTAAATTTAAAATGTTAAACCCTCAAATGTTAAACTTAAATCTAAACCCTAAAAGTTAAACCTAGAGTTAAACCTTAAAAGTAAACGCTAAAAGTGTCAGGATCGAACCAGATCTGGATCTGTGATTTGTTATAACAATAAGCTGTGATTTCGATTGATTACAGGGCGGAAACAAGCAATCAATCTAAGTTTGGATAAGATCTAAATAAC
>WOUH02000017.1:4736828-4751432 GCA_009936405.2 Stevia rebaudiana | reverse complement strand
TCGTTCGTTTAACAAACCGAACGAAAATTCTTGTTCATGTTCGTTCATTTATTAAACAAACGAACACGAACGAACTTTCCGCCGAACGGTTCATGAACGGTTCGCTGAACGTTCGGTTCGTTTACAGCCCTAATTTTGCGTGTAACTTTTAAACCGTCGCTCGTATTAAGATTTCGTATACAGTCAAATGATTCTAAATACGTATTAGAATATAAAAAGAATATTTATTTCATATAAATATTGAGTTATAGATGGCGTATCGCCGTTTTTCAGATAGTCAAAGGCCGAAAGTTGATCGGTTGACTGCCGGAAAACGACCAGTTGTTATAAAGGTGCAAGAGTCAGCAAAAAACGATGTCAAACAAACAATCGGCATTTTGAAATTTAAGCGGGTCATACTTGCATGACCGCTCAATCAATGAAAAAAGAAGAGGCTCCAAAATATTTTCCATATGTGCTTTATAATGCACAATATGATATTAAAAAATGATAAGGATGCTATTTCACTGGATCGTATTGACGATCCTCAAACCAATCGTTCCGAAATTGTAGGATGAACAAACTTTGATCTTATCGAACACATTGTAACAAACTTGGACATTCACTAGACGAATGGCGAAGATAGGTAGTTTAATTATTGTTTTCTTTCATTACTGTTTTGTAATATTTATATTTCATGGTTATGTTTTCTAATTTTTTTAAGGTTATTGTTTTTTCTATTTTAGATTCTTAACCGTTTTGTTTAAATGTTTATGAAAAATTAATTTTAATTTAGATTTTAAATTCATATAAATTTGTCATACGTGTTTTAATTTTTCTTTTTTAAAGTTAACGGTTGAGTATACACAATGGGTGGACTAGGTTGGATAACAGGTATCGTAAGGAAAAGTATGGGTCAAATCGGGTTTTAGGCAAATTGCAAAATCAGATTAGGTTTAAATGAGTCCTTTTAAGCAAAATGCAAAATCATATTGGGTTTAAGGTGCTCTTTGTTTTTTAAGAGATAAAACGTCTGTAGTCTACGGACCACATCTGCAAACATCTTCAAAAAAAGGGGTGGATTAAACCTCTGCAGTCTGAAAGAAAAAGACTGTTTGTTTTTAAACGTCTGTAAATTGGTGGTTGTGTATGAACGGTGCTGATAGTAGACGGTGGCGGTAAACAGTGAGTGGTAGTGGTGGACGGTAGGTGGTGGTGGACGGCGGTGGGTGGTGGTGGACGGTGGTGGTAAATGTGGGTGATGGTGTTAGTGGTGGACAACGGTGGATGGTGGTGGACGTGGTGGTGGGTGGTGGACATTGGTAGTGGACGGTGGTGGTGGTGGTGGTGGTAGACGGTGTTGGTGGTGGACCGCGGTGGGTGGTGGTAAACGGTGGGTGGTGGACGATGGTGGGTGGTGGACAGTGGTGGTGGCGGATGGTGGGCGGTGGTGGTGGCAGGCGGTGGTGGTGGCGGACGATGGATGGTGGGTGGTGGTGGTGGCGGACAATGGTTGGTGGTGGTGGTAGACGGTGGTGGTGGACAGTGAGTGCTGGTGTTTAACTCTCTGCAGACTTTAGAATTGGCTAGGCCAAGTCTTCACTAAGAAGAGCTCACGGAGACATTTTTAATGAAACGTCTTCGTAAAACAAACAGCCTGCAGATAGCAATGTCTGCGGGTAATCTGCGTCACACAGACATAAGAGACATAAGAGGCAGCAGAGACGTTTAAAAAAAAAAAAAAACTAGAAAAAAAGACCACCTAAATTTACTTGAAGTGAAAACAGGTTGTACCATTCTATTCAGATAATTTCTACACAAACCAACTCATTTCCACCAAGTACATGCACATCGTGCTTAAAAATTTGTATATTGATCAAAATTCTCCCATTTGTGTTTTTGACGTCCTGTGAAAGCAGAAGCCATTCAAAAGGACACACAACACATTCACAGCAACAACAAAATTCACCCACAAGACCACAAACAACCATTAAAATTCAGTAAAGTTCTTCATGGGTTGATTCAATGAGCAAAACCACTCACTCAATCCAATTCTCCATCTGGCTTTTGGTTTTGTAAAATCAAATTTCAAACTTTCAGACACTTTATCCAACAAAATGACTTCAAAATTTCATCCCCAGAAAAAACCATCGTCAACCTCCGGCAACAAGATCGATCCAATGAGCAAAGCCACCGCACAGTTCACCGTCGACGCAAAATTACACGCCGCTTACGAACAATCCGGTGGCTCCGGCAAGTCGTTTGATTACTCAAGAGCACTCAAAACGACAACACAATCATCAATCCCCGAAAAGCAAATCACAGCATATTTATCAACAATCCAAAGAGGCGGTCACATTCAACCGTTTGGTTGCATGATAGCGATCGATGATTCGAGTTTCAAAGTAATCGCGTTTAGTGAAAACGCTCGAGAAAGATTGGGTTTAGCCCCACAAGCAGTTCCCAGCATCGAAAAGCAAGAAATCTTGAAAATTGGAACTGATTTCAAGAACTTGTTCACCCATTCAAGCTCGATGTTGCTCGAACGTGCTTTTCGGGCTCGTGAAATTACACTTTTGAACCCGGTTTGGGTTCATTCGAAGGATTCCGGGAGACCCTTTTATGCTATTTTGCATAGAATTGATGTGGGAATTGTAATTGATTTGGAACCGGCTCGAACCGAAGACCCGGCTTTGTCTATCGCAGGTGCGGTCCAGTCTCAAAAGCTTGCGGTTCGAGCCATTTCGGGCTTACAGTCGTTAGCTAGTGGAGATGTTAACCTTTTGTGTGATGCAGTGGTGGAAAGTGTGAGGGAGCTCACGGGTTATGATCGGGTCATGGTTTATAAATTTCATGAAGATGAACATGGTGAAGTAGTATCCGAAAGCAAACGGGCCGATTTGGACCCGTATTTGGGCTTACATTATCCGGCAACCGATATCCCTCAAGCTTCAAGGTTTTTGTTTAGACAAAACCGGGTTAGAATGATAGTTGATTGTCACGCGAGCCCTGTTCGCGTGATCCAAGACAACGCGTTGGTGCAGCCATTGAGCCTGGTGGGTTCGACCCTCCGGGCTCCTCACGGGTGCCACGCTTTATACATGGCTAACATGGGCTCGATAGGCTCATTAGCCATGGCGGTTATAACTAACGAGGTGGATGACAAAAGTACAATCCATCGACCGTCGATGAAACTATGGGGACTAGTCGTGTGTCATCACACGTCTCCTCGGTATATCGCGTTCCCTTTACGATACGCGTGTGAGTTCTTGATGCAAGCATTCGGGCTACAATTAAACATGGAGCTACAATTAGCTGCTCAAATGTCTGAAAAACACATTTTAAAAACGCAAACATTGTTATGCGATATGCTTCTTCGCGATTCGTTAACGGGTATCGTGTCTCAACGGCCCAGTATCATGGATCTGGTGAAATGTGACGGTGCGGCTTTATGCACCCGAGGAAAGTACCACCGGTTAGGTGTGAGCCCAAGTGAGTCACAAATCAAGGACATAGTCGAGTGGTTAACCGTGTGTCACAAAGACTCAACCGGTTTAAGCACTGATAGTTTAGCCGATGCGGGTTATCCAGGAGCCGTGGCTCTTGGGGACGCGGTTTGTGGGCTAGCGGTGGCTCACATTACTTCAAAAGATGTGTTGTTTTGGTTTAGATCAAACACAGCCAAAGAGATCAAATGGGGTGGGGCTAAACATCATCCCGAAGATAAAGACGATGGTCTAAGATTGAACCCGCGGTCTTCGTTTAACGTGTTTTTGGAAGTGGTTAAGAGTAGGAGTTTGCCATGGGAGAATGGTGAAATTGATGCAATTCATTCTTTACAGTTGATGTTAAGGGATGCTTATAAAGATGATGAAAGTGGTTCAAAAGGTGCACATGTTGATTTGCAAGGTGTGGATGAACTTAGCTCGGTGGCTCGGGAAATGGTTAGGTTGATCGAGACTGCGACTGCACCGATACTCGCGGTTGATGTTGAGGGAAGGATAAACGGGTGGAATGCGAAAGTTGCGGAGCTGACGGGTTTGTCGATTGAGGATGCTATCGGGAAATCGTTGGTTCGAGATCTTGTTTATGAAGAATCGGAAGAAACCATTGCGAAACTTTTGGATCGCGCGTTAAGAGGTACTATTTGTCTATAAGAACACGTAGATTTGGGTTGTGTGAGGTGGCAAGATGGGCTAGATGGGTTGACAGGTTGGGAAAAAGTTTACATGTGTCTAGGTTGAAACAAGTTATTTTTAGACTAGGTTCAAAAAGACCTGGTCGGGTTCTGTTGGTTTCTTAATTATCAATTAATTGTTAGTTATGATTAAAAAACAAAAATAATATTATAATAATAGGGTCGGTTTCAAATAGGAAGGATCCTTATGGTAGGAAGGATTTTAATTTTCTCAAACAAACTCCGATTGAACTCATTTCAGCGGCGTTAGAACCGTCTCGTCGAACCCTTTAATCTTTACTTTTAAGGTTTTAGCTTCTGAGGTTTAGCTTTTAGGATTTAGGTTTTTCTTTTAACTAAAAGAAAAACATGTCCGTAGGTAATAGGTTTAAAACCATAAAAATCTAATTTTAACGCGTAAATTTTTTAAATTGCTCTTTCAAACAATTAGAATATTATGTTAATAACATTGTTTTCTAAATCATGATCAAATCAATGACTACTAAGAGTATTTAATGTACTTTCTCCATCGTATTTGTATTTTTTCTAATTATTATATTTTATATTTTTATTATTATTCTATTTATTTATTTAATCACAACCACTTTAAAAATTATTAAAATAATATCATTATTTTTTCTCGGTACTCCATCAAAATCTCTATTTTAATTTTTTTTTTGTCAAGCATAAAAGGTGAACAAGAAATTTCCCTCTCATGTACTAACAAATCAAATTATAGAAGAATATCCTTACATAAATTGTAGAATCTACTGATGCTCTAATAAGATAATGGCAAAGTAGTTTTGTGGGCCAACATGGTCCGTTTCGAAAACTATTGATCCGTTTCATCCCTAACCACTTATAACCCAACCATCTTGCAACTAGCAGTCTTCAAAAAAAACTTGTTATATAGATAATTGTTGTCAACGTAAGACTAGCTTACTTGTAGAAGCTTTTTGAAAGGTATTGGATTTAATCCTAAGTAGGGAAAAATTATTGGTGTAATTTAGGAGTGAAATAGATTTGTCGTTATAAAAAATATGAATTACGGGGTGTAATGACTTAATAAAGTACATAATAGTCATATTTTATAAATTATATTTATTTAAATATATATATATATATGATACTTTAAGACTGAGTCTTTTAACAAATATATTTAATATTAGCCTTTTAATCAGCTAAAATGATACTTGCGCTTCAACTAAAATAGGTCATGAAGATCAAAATGTGGAGATCAAACTAAGAACCTTCGGTTCATCAGTAAACGAACCCGCGGTTTTCGTGATCGTCAATGCGTGTTGCAGCAAAGACTACACCGATAACATAGTCGGCGTGTGCTTCGTGGGCCACGACGTCACCAGACAAAAGCTTGTCATGGACAAATTCATCCAAATCCAAGGTGACTACAAGGCCATAGTTCATAACCCAAGCGCGCTAATCCCACCAATCTTTACGTCTGATGAGAACACGTGTTGCACCGAATGGAACACCGGGATGGAGAGGCTAACCGGGTGGGCCCGAGGAGACATCATTGGGAAAACATTGGTCGGGGAGATATTCGGAAGCTTTTGTCGTCTAAACGGCCCCGATTCTTTGACAAAGTTCACGATCATGTTGCATAACGCGATTGCGGGCCAAGATGCCGATAGATACGTGTTTTCGTTCTATGATAAACATGGTAAATATGTGCAGTCTTTTTTAACTGCTAACAAAAGATTGAATATGGATGGAGTTGTTATAGGAGCCTTTTGTTTTTTGCAAATTGGAAGTATTGAAGTGCAACATGTTATGGTTCAAATGCAAGAAGAAAAGAAATGTTATATGAGAATGAAAGAATTGGAGTATATTTGTCACGAGATCAAGAACCCGTTGCGAGGAATCGGGTTTGCAAATTCGGTTTTGGAAGTATCGGGTTTAACCGAAGATCAAAAGCAGTTGGTTGAAACGTGTGTCGCATGCGAGAAACAAATCGCTAAGATCATAAAGGATGTTGATAAGGAAAAGATTCTAGAAGGGTACGTGAGTTTTTTTTATTCGAATTAGAGGTACTGGGACATGTTCGCGGGTTGATGGGTCGACCACGGATATCAAATCAAGCACTAGAGCATGTACATGACACGGGTTTTTTGAGATTGACATGAACACGACACGTTAAGACTTGAAACAACCTGAGATTCCATATTATGTTAAATTTTTGCATAAAATAATTCCATAAAATAACCAAATATTCCAATTTTCATTTCCCTTTGTATCTTTTAAGTATGACATTCAAAATCTTTTAAAGAAGAATGGAACGTATAAATTTGTTAATAAACTAGCACGTGAACATGTGAGTCAACCCAAATACGACCTGTTTAATTAAACAATTCATGGATTAGACCCAAAATTGACATGAACCAATTTGTATTTACGAATTTCATGTTTGGTTTGTATAACGTCAGAAATTATAGGCATAAGGTTCATTGATCTTATTTTCTTTGTTTCATATAGTTCTTTTGAGATCGAGAACCACGAGTTCTTACTCGGGAGTGTGATCGATGCTGTGGTTAGCCAAGTGATGTTAGACCTAAAGGATAAAGGTCTACAACTGATTCGTGATATTCCCATGGATGTCAAAACATTGACCGTTTATGGTGATCAACCGCGGGTCCAACAGGTTTTGATCAACTTCTTGTCTAATATGGTGCGCCATTCGCCATTATCGGGTGGTTGGGTGGACCTTCAAGTTCGACCGACCTTGAAACCGGCTTCTGTTGGAAAAAATGTTGCTCATGTTGCCTTTAGGTACGTTTTCTATGTTCTTGCTCTTATTATTAAGATTCAATGATAAAAATAAATAGATATTGTAGACTGTAGTTTGCAAGTATATGTAGCGGGTCTATGTAGCGGGTCGGGTCAAAAATGTCACTTTTGAGCTTATTAAAAAAGATCTGGTTGATGGGAATTACTTTTTCCTGACCTTTTAAACATTTATATAAACTATTAAACGTGAATTAAAGTATATATACAGAAATTATATTTTATATATACTCACCTAACTTTTTATACTTAATAAACAATTAACTTTTTTGCGTCATGTTACACGATTACATGAGTAAAAGCTACACAATTATGTTAGTAAAAGTATTTTTTTTCTCGCTTCTTTTTCTTTACTTCATACATATTATAATTTCTACTTCAATTAATTTTATAATGTATTAATATATGATAAATTTACATAATTGAATTAGTTATATTACATACAATAATATAATATCAAAAATACAACTACTTATCACAAATCTCTAAACAATTTTTTGCACACGACAAAAAAGTTGAACCTATTGGATTCATTCGAATCCATGTGAGAAGTTAAAACAATTTGATTCAATAAAATGTCTTAAATAGATGACTATGTGAAGATTAATGAGATGATTTCAAAATTTGTATTAATTAAAATTATCCACAAATTTGTTTTGAGTTAACTAAATAGAAATGATTTAAAAGTTTGATTCAATCGAAATCTCAAAGATTTAGAAAGTGTTACCACGTGATTTATGTAAGGGTGGTGCTTCTTACACTCCCACCTATAAATATCATTATTAATTAGTTAATCATTTCTTAAATATTACTTAATTAAATAAAACCGTCATTAAATACAACCATAATCATTAAATTAATATATTTTATTTATATATATTTGAAGGCTAATAATAAAATAAAGGGAGAATTACATATATCCCTTTATTTTGAAATCTAATTACATATATATCCAACCCAAAACTTAAATTTAATATTTCCCAATCCATGTTATAGCCCAAAAAACTTAAATTACATATCTTCCCCTCAAAATGGGTATGTATGTGAGTTTTTAATGTTTTTAAGGGATATATATGTAATTAAAATTTTATGTTGGGTATATACGTAATTAATGAAGTTCATATGGGGATATATGTAATTGCCCCTATATAAATTACCACATATTCATTTTTATAACCACAAACATTTTTTTTATGAGACACCTCACTTACCATGAGTTTTTTTTTCAAACTATTATTTACCAAAATGAGTATTTTTTAGAAAAAACTTCGTACTTTTCGTACTTTTTTTCTCACTCCTAATTCTATTGGATATTATAATAAAGGGTTATTTAAAAAACTTAATGAAAATTTGTAAAATTTTTAACTAATTTTTTTTAGTAGTAACTGAAAAAAGATTTAATTTTTCTTAGCTTATTCACTTAGGTTTTATTAATTTTTTCAAAATATATTTTGATATAAATGGATTTAATCTTTCGTTAATATTTTAAAATTTTTAAAGAAATTCTTAAAGGAATCGAACGAAAAATATTTTCACTATTAAAAATTTTGGTACGTCATTTTTGGTATTGAGTGCGTGATTTTGTTGGCATTCCTCCCCCTGCTCAAATGTCACGTGCCGTATTCTAGTGGCTTCATAAGCTTCTTAGAGTTATTCACATTTGTACGTCACCGTCTCCTATATATAACTTAAAAAATATATATATATGAGCTTTGCTAGTTAGTTGATGTAATACAAAAATTGTTTTTAAATTTTCATTTTACTAGACATATTTTGTTCCGTTATCTGGTTTTTTCTAAACATTTTTTTATTACCACCTCGTCTAAAAACTTTCTCGTGACCCCTTGAATGCAATACAAAAATTATATTAAGATTTTCGTTTTTTCCCTCCTATACATATATATGATGTAGAAGGTAGGAGCAGTGGGTAAAAATTTTAATTATTAAAACTTAATTAACTTTGTAAGGATTGAATGCAGTTATTAGATAATTTCATTTAATTAATACACTTTGACTAAATTTATTACTCATAATTCTGTTAAACATAAGTTGATTGGATAACAATTAGTTAATGTAATTAATGTGTTAGGTTGGAGTGTAAAAAAAACTAGGTGGGGGGTGCAATATTAGATTTTCTTCGAATAGATTATATTTAGATATTTTTTTATTATATAATTGTAATTAATATTCTTAATATACTTAATATTATACGTAAGTGTAATATTTGATTTTCTTCTTGTAGGTGAATTAATTTATGTTTCATTTGAAAAACAAAAACTTAAAATAATAAAAAATTAATTAGATGATTTCAAAATTCGTATCACTTAAAATCCACATATTCCGTTTGAGAAGATTAAATAGAGATGATTTAATATCTCTACGAGTGTTGGACATGTTGATATATATTAGTTAAAACTTGCCAGATTACCCTCATGCCATGTGAAAAATATATTATATTTTGGTATATACATATTGAAGTGGTTAAAAACTAAAACTATTAAAAAAATATAGAATTGTAACAAGTGTACTTAGAGCATTGAAAAAATCGAGTTTCAGGTAACGAGTATCATGGTTATAACTTTTAACCACATATATGATGATAAACAATACCCGTGGGGATACCATCAAACCCACTGGGTTATTAGTAAAGAGTGCACATATGCTGAAGTGTATCGGGTCACTACGAAATTAAATCTACTTTTTAATAAAACATTTTAAAATTTGTCACGTGTTATTATCTTAATTTTTCAAATATTTTTTGATTGTTTAAATTAATTGATTTAGTATTTTGGATTCTTTTATGTTTTTTATATTATCTTAAATTATAAAATAGATTTAAATTTGTTATTATATAATTAAATATTTATCTTATATATATAAAAAAGTAAACTACACTTTTTATCCATTAAATTTGTATTATTTAACTGTTTTGGTCTACCGTTAACAGAAACTATCTCTAACTTTTCAAGTCTTATCAATTTTCATCCTTAACGTTTCAAGTCTTAAAAATTTCCATCCCTAATGTTTCAAGTCTTAACAGTTTTCTTCGTCCCTAACGTTTCAAGTCTTAATTGTTTTCGTTCCTAACGGTTTAGGTCTTAACAGTTGTCGTTCATAACGTTTCAAGTCTTAATAGTTTTTTGTTAAAGGTTTAATGACAAAATTGTTAAAACCTGAAACATTAGAGACAAAAATTATTAAGGGTGGACTAAAACTGTTTAAGTCTTAAAAATCTCAGAGAGGAAAACCGCACTTACTATATTTATATCTTAAATTTAACGTTTTCTTTAATCTGTATAATTACAACTAAATTTAAGGAATTTATATTTAAAAAACTTTTATTGAATAGTTTTAAAATTTCAAAGCATAATTTACAGTAAAAAAAGTGCCAAACATTTATTTTTTTGAATATTCATAACATAGTAACTTAATATATATGTGCAATGATTCAATGTTAATGTTTTAAGTGTTGATTATATAACATGTGTAATACACGAGTTTTAAGCTAGTAGTTATATAAACAAGTATGAGACTGAATTATATATGTAAAACCCGTCCCACATGGCTTATTTTCTGATCTAGTTTTATGCTACCAGTTGATTCTTGTTCTAGTTTTCCAACTTCATTTCTTATATTTTCTTGTGCATTGTAAAGGATCACGTCTCTTGGTGATGGTCTTCCGCCAGAATTGATTCAAGACATGTTTCATAGCGGTCAGTGGTCAACCGAAGAAGGTTTACGCCTTCGAATTAGTCGAAAAATTCTGACACTCATGAACGGTGAGGTCCAATACATCAGAGAATCAGAAAGATGTTACTTTTATATCGTTCTCGAACTTCCAACGCATCGATCAGCTGGCTCCAAGGCGTTGACTAGCTCTTCAAATGTCTAAAAAGTCACTGATGATCGAGTTTTTATTATTTTAGACTATTTTGGACATTGGTTTTTCAACAGGAGTGGTTTTGTTAGAGCACAATTTGATATATTATTAAGCTCACGTAAAACTTGAAGAAATAGAACTAATATATTATCGAATGTAAATAATCTTTAATGTACGCGTACAAAGAAATTAAGAAAACAAAGACATGCGTATTTAATACTTAGTTCTAATGCAATGCAATCCTACTTTGATTTAAATTGCCTAACCGACTCACTTTGAACAAATAATAAAATAAACCTCGATTCTATCTAGTAACTTGTAAGGAACCGACAGTTTTTGTGGCTGCATGCATGGCTGCCGGAAGTGAAAACAAAGTTGACGAGTAGTGATATTCTCCCTTTGTTGACTCATGTAGTCATGTTGTACCAATTAGTAGCTGTTTGACAACTTTTGAATGGGTAAGTGCTGAACCAGTAACAGGTCTGAATCATTAATTGCTGAATTAGTAAGATGTCTGAACCATTAAAAGACAATATAATGCTTAACCGTTTAGAAAAAATGTCTGAGCAATTCAGATAAAAGGACTTAAAAATTCAGACTCAGTATAATACTTCTTCATTCAGAGGCAAATGTCTGAATCATTCAGACATATGCTCGCGAAACAAACAGTCTGAACCATTAAGTGTTGAACCAGTAAAAGATCTGAACCATTAAAAGACTGTTATAAGGTAAACGAACACCCCCTTAGTCTAATGTGTGTGTATAAAACATATCGATTTTTTATGCATTACAATAGTTTGTATAAATTTGCCGTTTACGGTTTATCGTGCTAATTTGGAACCTTTTATTATAATAATTAATGAAAGGTCAATATTGAGTATTCACGCGCGTCTGAATAAAGTCGTATACGTTTGCATGAATTATTTGATAGTAAATGAATTGTGTAAAAGTTTATATACTATTATTGTCTTGGTAGCTTACGTAAACACTCTTAGATATAGAATTGTTTTTTTTTTAATGGGTTCCCTTTTTTTGGATGGGGTTTGGGCAATTTTTGAATTTCATTTGATTTCCGGAAACTCCGTAAATAGCATTTACGGAGCATGCAGACGTGACATATCTTGGTCCAAAGTTACGTGAGATTCCAATGAAAAAGCAAGCTCCGTAAATGACATTTACAAAGCATGCTTATGTGGCTTTTCTGATACAACTAAACTGGGTTTTGCAAGCATGCTCCATAAATAGCATTTACGGAGCTTACTTTTTCATTGGAACCTCACGTGACTTTGGACCAGGATATGACACGTCTGCATGCTCCGTAAATGCCATTTACCGAGCTCCAAAAAATCAAATGAAATTCAAACCTTACCAAAAAAAAATTCCTCAGAAATGACAAGGTACATATAACCAACCCTAAAGGGTGGTAGACTGATAGTTTTTCTATATGATACATTCCAATACGAGCAAAAGATTCTTAAACTCTTGGGGTGTGTTTGGTTTCTTGTAAAAACTTTTATTAAAATAAAGTCAGATTTAAACATAGTGAATTTGGAATTAAAATTTGACAACAATGGTTGCAATTTAAGGGAATTTAAATTTGTAATATATTTGGGTGACAAAACAATCATAAAGAAACTGTAATCTATCGTTGCAAACAGCACCTAAACGGTCGTTGTCACTATCCGCCACTTATTATTCGATTTGTTTCGGTTTATATATATTTTTTATTCGGTGTTTTCTGTGAAATTTGATTCAGTTAAACAAAACTCTAATATGGATTAGTTTAGTTAAAGGATGGGCCTAAAAAGATTAAAAGAAAACAAATTGAAAACCAAATTGTTGAATATCCCTACTAGATATGTCGAAATACAAACGATCTCTTTGAGAGATCACTTAGAGATAGAGGCCTAACAAATAATTAAGGCTCACTGATCAACTTACACTGTTATTAGAAAATAAAATTTACGACGTAGAATTTTGTAGCAAATGCATCATAGAGTAAAATTTACCACATATTTGTCACCAAAATCTTTTGAAGCAAAAAGTTAATGTTGCAATTTTTTGTGACAAATTTGCAAGACAATTTGTAACAATTTTACAAAAAAAGTCAGGTCAAAAGTGTAAAATGTAACTCATCGCTCTCTTAATCACCAATATTGTCTGTTTTGCCTATGCAGGGAGCTCACGGATTTGTTTTTGGTTGTCCGGTGAAAACTTCCCAGTAGGTCACCCATCCTGCAAAGTTCTAACGTATTTCTAACATGTTTGCAACACACACTTTAGTTAATTGTCATTACTAATTACAGTTTATTTATTTGCGGCACATGCACATGGATTTTGTAATTTACTATTTTTGGATTCCAAAAGAGAGGAAATAACAAAAATCATCTTAAATATGTCAAAAAATAAAAATTGACCACTAGTAATGGCAATTAATTAAAGCATGTGTTGCAAATGCGTTGGAAATATGCCACCAGTATAATTGTTGCAAAATTGTTACAAGTGTGTACAAGCTTTTATAACTGTAAAATAAGTTCGAACGAACATTTAATGTGTTTAAGTTCAAACGACCATGTTTTGACACATATTATTCCACTGTGACGTGCATTTCACGTGTCATTGCTCTTCGACCTGCTTTTATTTGTTTAGATGTGATCCAAGTGGGTTCAAGTGCTTTGACCGCGACTTTGTTTGGTCTTCCTCGATCTTTCCTTTGGCCCATGTTTCAAAGCGATAGAGTTAGCCGAGTAGCTCAAGCAAATTCAAATTCACGTTAGATGAAATCTATTAGTTTGAGGTCGGTTGGGCGTTTATTAAGGTTGGGCAATCGATCTTTGAGTTCCGGCGACTCTAATGGTACACATGGCAAAATTTTATTGCCCTGTCTAAGTTAACTGTTGGTGGAGATAGTGGTGGACCGAACAAATGAGGACTATCGCCGGTGACCAATTCCATGCATGAGAACATTCCCGAAATTTGACTTTTCAAAAGGAAGGATTGAGAAACTATTCGTCATAAATGGACATTTTCATAATTTTCCCTAAATAAATAGTTAGAGCACATAGGAGAAAGAAAGCTTGAAAATCCACTCCAATTGTTAAAGCCCTAGAAACTAAAACCTAAACTTTTTGTTAAAAAAAAGACTCACTTCTTTATGTATTTCGTCACCATTTACTTTAAAAAGTAAAAAAAAACGTTGGGTATTTTTTTAAATAACAAATATCACGCGTGTTTATTTGTTATATATGAACAAAAAACGTTTACATAAAAAAGTTAGATGTTACATATAACATGTTATGTATGTAAAAATGCGTAGGAGTTTAAATAAGATATAAAAAATCTGATTGGCATTTTTTTTTATTTGTTACCAAAAGTGATTAAATTTAATGTAGAATCTATATAAAATATAAAAACAAAATGTTATATATGTAGCTATAGGTTTCTTGGGTTTCCACAACTTAAATGTGTTTTATATAAAGAGGTAGGATCGCTAAAAACACTATTTTGCTTAAAAACAATATGAACAAATCTTTGTCATTCATTTGTTTAATCAATGGTTAAAATTCAATGGATTTCATATGTAAGTAAACAAAAAGGAAAATGATAATGATAGAAACCCATTTGTTGACTTTTAAAATTTCTCTCCACCTTACTTTAAACATTCATAACTTTTTCACACGGCATTATTTTTTTATAAAAATTGCACCATAAAAACAAACGTTTTTTTCTCTTTAATTTGAGTACCATTGTGATATACTTTTTTTAA
>WOUH02000017.1:4724965-4736728 GCA_009936405.2 Stevia rebaudiana | reverse complement strand
GATACAAATTTTTAGGTTTTTCGGTTTATTCGGATAGATTCGAATCGGATTATACGATTTTAGATTCGGATCGGATTTGAAATCAAAATTTTCAAATTCGAATAATCTAATTCGAATAACTCAAATAACTCGAAATCCGACTCGATGAACATCCCTAAGTCCTTTATAAAGATAGGTCAAGGGATTTATCTTGTTGTGGGTTTTCTCTTTAAGAGATGAGTCCGTTCATGTTTTGTTCTTCAAGGAGAATGATGATTCATTTGCAATGCTAATTTCGGGTATCTAGATTTTTGCTCAGAAGGCTTTGTCTTTTCCCACTCAGGTTCTGAGTTCGAGCTCGAGTTGACAGGTGGGAAGGTTTACCTAGTTTGTTCTTAATAAAAAAATATATATATATTTAACTCGACGTGACATTTATTTATTGTCCTTAAAATCAAGTGGATTAGCATGTGGACGACAATGCTTTGGAATGGCACTTTAACCTTAAAAAAGAAGACAAAGTTGGGTATGCAGTCACACGCGCCTCCACGTGGCCTCAACTTATGAACCACATAAATGGTCAAGGTGCAATAGAACATGTGACTAGAATGGAGAGTGCATATCACGCGTCATATCAAGAGATTGTTGGATGATATCATCCATCCAGCTATAAATAGCAACTTGTGAGGATGGTTAATAAATTGACATGGTAGATCGGAAATACAAGTCATCGACACCAAGCATGCAACTCCTTTGAGAGTTGATAAAATTACCAAAAAACCACAGCATGATAGAAATTGAGTAAGTCAATACACCAATTGAGAGTTTTAATTGTAGGAAAAATGAAATTGACGTCTATTAACACTTCCAACCCTTTGAGTCAAACAACAATAACAATTTGATATACTTATTTGTTTTTTTATGTAAATAAAACTTTCATATCTGATAAAAGTTAGTGTTATGTACTGACAAATACATTACCAATACATTATCAAGATAAAACAACAAAAATGTATCAAAGTATCTAATGATTATTGTACAAATGAAACGATAAGAGTTTTATTTCATTTAGGCAATTCTAAGTCGGGGAAAACAATATTAAGATAAGGCGTCTTATATTTCTTTGACAATGTTCCTGAAAATAAGGCTGAATATTAATTAGATCAAATAAAGTCATCTTCTTATTAACCTTAAAAACAGAACAGAAAAACAAAAACAAAAAAAAACGAAAAAAAAAAAACAAAACAAGACAAGGAGTTTGTAGTTTCACGTGTCTCCACGTCACTCGCGTTTACAAACTACATTAAGTGTCAAGAGTCAAAACCGACTACACATTTCGAAAATACTATGTGAGTTATAAATTAGAAATGAAATTTAAAAATACTATGTTAGTTATTGATTTGAAATTTAAGTACTTACATTAATAAAAAATGAAGTATCACTTACGAATTTAGTTATCCCAACTACAATGAGCACCATACAAACGCGTGTAATTATCTCATTGGTGACTTATTTTAAGAAAAAACTAAATGGTTAAGAACCATTATAGGAAAATATGTTGGTCAAAGGCCACTTTGAGTTTTTCCCATATTACTGGATAGCCAAAACACCACGGTTAGATATTCGAATGGTTAAGCCTGCATGTGTCAAATTTGAAGTGTCAAAATCAGTATAAACGATTGACATCACGTCTCAGAAAACCTTACTCAGGTAGGGTAGTTTCAAAGGCTATTAAAAAGATATTCGAATAGTAATGGTGGTGCTTATTTAAATTAAATATATATTACTTCATTAACTAATTAGAGTTTTAAGCACATGAACATACGATGCCCTCTTTCTATCCTAGTATCATCATTTTCATATTAAAGGTAAACATTGAGATTGAAATGTTTTACTTCATCTCACTCCCCATCCACTGCTCCATTTTCAAATTATGGAAAAGTCAAGTAGATATCTTATACTTACAGCATTCATAGCTCGACTTTCATCCATCCTCATAATTAACCCAAAACTCATAATTAGCAATAAAATTTACCTATCGTTAAAAAACTATCCACAACTCAGTTCTCATATCTATCTCAATTTAATTATATAATATTACTTTATTCTAGTTTTTATAATTTTCTCTCTTCCACTAATAAACATATTAAAATAATATATAATATAAAGATGGGGGATTGAATATGCTACCCCATATTTAGGGGATGGGGCTGTTTTCCCAAAAAAAAAATATGGGGATGGTGGATGTGATTGCGAGGTTTATAGTGTATTACAGTGTAAATTTAGAGTTGTGGATGCGGACAGGGATGTGGATGCTCTTGGTAAATAAACTATTCAATCCTATATCTCTATATATTTATATGTTTTTGTGTGTGGTTGTGAGTGGAAAATATATAAAAAATTACAAAAATAGAATAAACAAGTTTTATTTAAATGAAACTATATTTTGCGTCCTTGGGGTATGGTTGAATTGTTGGTTGCATCCCCATCGCTCAATTTTCGCTATATGAGTCCCTCGAGTTTATTCTATTTACACTATGCATCCATGCTGTTAATATAATGTTTATTGAAATGGTAACTGACTTTTATACCCATACTCACTTACAAATTACGTCCTTTAAGAATCTTTCTATTGTCGTTTGTGTCCATTCAGGCAAAAGTCGTCTTCTTCCCCACTTTCCCTCCTAAATCCTTAAAGAATACACAATCCAACATCATCAATTCCTTGTGTTTTATTCCAAGTTTCAAAACATCCATTTTTGTTTTCCCCACAAAGTCAAATACAATTAACCTTAGAAAACACAGATATAATCAAAGTTTTAACCATTACATATCGTAAGTGCATGGATAGTGAGTAGAATTCATCACAAGAAAAACCCAAATCCCTTAAAAGCCATATCTATCAGGAGAAAAATATCACACCCCCCCCCCCCCACCTAAAAAAAAAACCAAAAAACAGCATAAAGAAACGACCAAAGCACAACCAGAAACTTTTTTCTACTTCGACTAAGTTTCCTTAACCAAATTAACATTGAAATCAAAGCTCTAATTTTTCAAGTTAACACGATTGCTCTGATCGGGTGTTGTCATCGGACGTGGAGGTGCTTGGTGGAGGTCGACGACGATGGCTAAAGTACGATTGATTGGGGACGACTTTAGGTGGATTAGCTATTCTTTATGGATGTAGAGTGTGGTATGGATTTATATGGAATGCAAATGACAAACATGCCCCTCATTTTAATGACTGCAGTTAAAGTGTTAACGGCTAAACAAGTAGTAGGGATGCATACTATAAATAAAATAAACCCAAGAGGCTTAGATAGCGAATATTAAGGCCGGTAGGGCGGCGAGACGCAACCAATAATTTCCACCATACTCCAGGGACGAAGTTTTAGTTTACTCTATTATTTAATTGAATGGAGATAAATATGATGAGTGAGTTGTGAGTGATTTTTGAAAATATAAGCAAACCTTATTGAAAACATGAATTTTAGCTTAGATATGGAGTTAAGGATGAAGAATGAGTTGTGAATGCTCTAAGACAAATCACATTCATCCTACCCTCACAACAACGAATCCTATTCAACTAACCCGGTTACTAACCGTATAGGGACCCAAGCGTATGTGGATTGTCGCAACACTCTCCAAAACTCGAATACAAGTTTGTTCTAGAAACAAAGGCTATGCCCGAGTTTGTTTCAAAAACGTATTTGACATCAAGGAAGGAGAAAAAGAAACTCACGGTAGCTACACCCGCTCTGAAAAAGTGGGTGGCGAACATAGATTTGAAAAATCACTTAGCAAGAAACCCACTTGAGCCATAAGTATCACATGTGTTATAAGATATCATACATTTCAGACCATAAGATTAATTTTTAGATAAAGTAAAATTTTAACAAACCAGATGAAAGGAAATAGATCTTAAATGAATAAACAATTTATATATAGTATATAATAAAAGAAGATTTAAGATGACATATGCCACTTTCTAATGTATTCTTATAAATTTTCCCTTCTCTTTCTTCTATTAATTGCTATTACTTATATAATTCATTTATTATTATCCAATAAAAAATATATTATTAATCAAATTAATTTAATACTGAATTAATTATGAACTCTTTAAATTAATTACTAATGATACTAATTGTTTTTTATAAGTGATATGTAAATAAATCAAATATTTAATATTGTTTGATGGTTGGAGTAGTAAAAATACAATATGTAAAAAAATGTGTTAAGTTTTAGTTCTTTGTGTGTATATATTTATTAAAAAGTATTTAAACACCAAGTACAATTTAATTAAATTGACATTTATTAATTACATAAAAAATTATACCCAGTTAAAAAAAAAGTGTTTTAAAACTCAGTTTAACATGATCTATAATGTTACGTCAAATTTTTTTCTAACTAAATATTTTGACGACTATAAGTGCTAATTGATTACAGTATGTGTGATTCAACTTGGGTTATACACAAGTTTATTCAACCAATGTGATACACAAGATTCTTTAAAATTATTTTTTATATTATTAAGTAAATGATATTATATTTATTTAACCCGTATAACAAATCGGATTTAACTTATAAGTTATAACTATGTAACAAAGAACTTTAAAAAGGGTCAAGGTCTAAGTTGGATAACCTTTAAAACTTGAAGCGTCAAATTTGTAATTATAAAAAAAAGAGAGAAAGAAAGCTGAATTCCAAAGAAACGAAGATTAAAAAACAGAAGGTTTTATGGAGATGAAGCCTTGACCTTTTAAGACAGCATCTTTCCTTCGATTACTTCAAGATTCATCTTTTCAATTTAGGGTTTATACAAACTTCACCACATTAGATTGCTTAATTTAGGGTTTAATGTGCGTGTTTGCGTGTGAGAAAGAGATGGGTCAGATAGAGAGAGATTCAATTAATTGATCCAGCTATTTTATTATCACCATCATCAATTCTCCATACCCAAATTCAATTTACATCTTTAATGGTGTTTATGTGTAAAGAAGAAGAATCAGTTCATTGGTTCATTACGAATTTACTTATGTATTGTTGAAAATTGAAATCAACTCCAACAACAATAATCCTTATGCTGTTTCAATATACTCACAGGTAGTGTGTTTTCTGTGTGTATGTGTGTGTTTTCTCCCTTTTTAAGTTTTCTGCAATCGAACATTGGGTTTTCTTAATTCTTTGGATTCGGGTTTTGCAAAGCAAAAGTTCGTTAATAATTGATCAACGTCTAATCGTGTGGACGTGTGTGAAGATGGAGAATTAGGATTTGGGAATCTTCCAAATTGAAAATTCGGAGCTCAATGAACCAATTTCTTGAATCTTGAATCACAGTGTGTGATTGTGTGAAAGTGTGTGAAAAATGGATAACAACAACAACAAGAACATGAATGTAACAGCACCAACTGAAGAGTTGTTAAAGAAAATCCATGAGTTAGAACAAAGTCATTCTCATCTCAAACAAGAAATTTCAAAACTAAAGATTTCCGATTACATGCACAAATCCGACCGGCAACGGTCCAGTTCTGTATCACCCCGCCGCCCTCGCCGGAGACCCGGTGGCGGCGGCGGGGTGTTTGAAGGCGGCCCTATGGCGGCCTTCAAATTGGGTTCAACTTCTTTACGACATCTGTCACCATTGAGGAGAGAAACTCGCAGCATTGATGTTAGTTACAACAATAATAACACCACCAACACATCCGCCACAAGCGGTGGTGCCACCACCGCCACAAGTGGTGGTGCCGCCACCGGAGAGAGTGGTGGAGTTTATGGTCCTTCGGCGGTGAATCTAACTGAAACACAGTACTTGAATATCCTGCAATCAATGGGTCAATCTGTGCATATATTCAATCTGCAGGGTCAGATAATATACTGGTGAGTCTATCATATTATTTGAATTTGTTCTTTGATTTTTATAAAATTAGATGCTAAAAATATGTTAATTTGTGCATTTGAGTGAAATTATTCAATGTCATATGATCACTTTGGATACATAAATTGTAGATTCAAAAATCCCCTTCTGATTGTTTGTGGGTAATTTGGAATCTTGATTTATTTGTTTTTTTTTCAAGAAAATAAAGAAAGTTGTAATTTTTAACATGTTTGATTATTAAAAACTATGTAGGAATCGAATGGCTGAAAATCTTTACGGTTATACAGCTCCCGAAGCTCTAACAAAAACGCCAATTGAGCTTCTAGTAGAACCCGATGATTACTCGTTAGCCGATGCTATTATCCAACAATCATTAAAAGGTGAAAGTTGGTCGGGTCAATTTCCGGTTAAGAACAAAAGAGGGGAAAAGTTTGTTGTTATTGCAACTCATACGCCATTTCGTGATGAAATTGGAAGATTAATCGGGGTTATATGCGTGTCGAGTGATACGCGTTTGTTTAGAGAAATGAAACCTGTGGGGAATATTAGTGCACCTAGAAGGATTGCTTCAGCTAAACTTGGACTTGATCCTCAACAACCTCTTCAAACCGCAATTGCCTCGAAAATTTCAGATTTGGTCGGTATTTTATTTTTAATTTTGACCCGTTTAGTTGTTAATGTGTCTATGTTTGTAATGATTATGTTATATCTCTAGACTCTAATGGGTCATATGGGTAAAATTTAAAAAAAAAAAAGCTAAAGAAGATATGAGTCATATGGGTCGCAAGTTGCTGAAATCTTGTTTTATGCATAAAATCTCATATACTGTTTTTTTTATTATGAATTAAATTCTTAGAGTTAAAAAGATCAAAATAACAGGTTTGTGATTTGTGCTTTCAGTTTTGTAACGAGTTTAGGAATTAAGGCTAACTTCCCTTAAATTTTTCGTTAAGTAACTGTGAAATGACCAGAATACCCTGTGACTTTTTGAATAGTCAAAGTCAGGATGAAAACTCATAAGAAATTTTTGTCATTTCACACTAATTAAGCAGAAAAGTTAACGGATGTAAACCAGATGTACTGTGTAATTTACTCAATTCTTATAAAGTAATATACATTTTGTAATCTTATTGACTTATTTGATGCACTGATAGTTTATAAAAACATAATTTTTTTTTTACAAAAAGTGTTTCACTTCTGCTAAAAGGGGTCCATACTAAATTGCCTTTATGAATATGTTACCAACCAACCTGTCACACACTTTCACTTATTGACTGTGACTACTAAATTAAAACCCATAAATAATATTATTTCCAGATGAATCTTGATGATTAAAAACTCAATAACAGGCTTCAAAAGTTAGCAACAAGGTCAAATCAAAAATGAAAACTGGAGACAACATCATGCATCATGATGGCATGAGTGGAGACGATCATCATTCCGAAAATGACGTAAACGCCCCTTATCATATAGATGAATACTCAAGTGGAGCCAGCAGCCCAAGAGGTGATGTCACTCAATCATCATTTACCATAAAACCGCCAACTGATTCTGGCGACGAGAGTGAATCCAAACCCGGGATCCACAAGATTCTATCTTCAAAAGCAGAATCTTGGATGGGTAAAAAGGGAATTACATGGCCGTGGAAAGGAAACGAAAAAGAACGAGAGTCGAAAACGGGTCGGTTTGGTCTGCATTGGTTGCATAATGATCAAGAACATGAGTCGGGTCAACAAACGGGTTCATCAAAAGCTGAAAGTCAACCCCATGAAAACATAAATAAAAATGAAGCTTCGGGTTCATGGTCTTCGTTTAATGTTAATAGTACAAGTAGTGCGAGTAGTTGTGGTAGTACGAATAGTAGCGCGATTAATAAAGTTGATATGGATTCTGATAGCTTGGATTATGAAATCTTGTGGGAAGATTTAATAATTGGAGAACAAATTGGGCAAGGTAAATATTTATTATTTATATTAATTTATTTTGATTTTGTGTTTACATAATATTTTTTATTTTTATTAAATTTAAATAATTTTTAGTTTTTTTAATTTCTTTTTGATGTTTTTGTTAGGTTCATGTGGGACGGTATACCATGCATTGTGGTATGGATCGGTATGTCATTTGCTTCCTTTATATAAATTATAATATTTCTCGTCACATTTTTAATTTTTAAAAATCTTCAAGTTATGACTACCAGAAGTTAATAATCTTCAGTTATATTGATATTGAAGGGTATTTTAGACATTTCTTCAGTTTAGTCAAAAGTTGTTCTCAAATGTTGTGATTGTGTATGCAGGATGTTGCTGTCAAAGTTTTCTCGAGGCAAGAATATTCAGACGATGTGATATTATCGTTCAAACAGGAGGTAATTTTTTTTCAATGATTTACTTCCTTTTGTAATACAAAAAACCATTTCCAAAATTTTATTTTTTCATGTTTGATGAAAATTGTGTAATTATAAATAATTTTCTTTTTAATTTTTTTGAAGGTATCTCTCATGAAAAGACTTCGGCATCCGAACATTCTACTCTTCATGGGTGCAGTGACATCACCTCAACGCCTATGCATTGTCACCGAGTTTCTTCCACGGTTGCATCCTCAATCCTTTAATCACACACAAAAATATTATTTTTATGTATAAATGTATGTATGTATGAAATAAGAATATGTGCACATCTTAATAAATAAGTCAAGTTTGTTATTTCTAACGATGAGAAATTGATCGGGTCAATTATTAATTTTGGAAAGAGTCGAAACGGGTCGGGCTAGATTGAGAAGCTAACATTTCTTGGACGTATTTTATTTAAATTTTAGCTATTTAATGTACTAAATGGAGTTAATGTACTTTATGTAGTGGAAGTTTGTTCCGGTTACTTCAAAGAAATTCAAGTAAATTAGATTGGAGACGTCGCGTTCATATGGCCATGGATATAGTAAGTAAAATGTTGTATTAGTTTGTTTTTTATTTCACTTTTTTTATTTTGTGGGTCCCGTTTATGTGTACATTGTCTAATTCTCTGTGGTCGTACAGGCTCGAGGCATGAATTATCTTCATAATTGTCACCCACCCATCATTCATCGCGATCTTAAATCTTCAAATCTTCTCGTTGATAAGAATTGGAATGTGAAGGTTTGTTTTGTCCTTTAATTTGCATTGCTCTCTCGTGTTTGAAAAGCGCGTGTGAAACGAACGCCTCTTGCGCATGGGAATTTTGTCATATTTTTTAGGTTTCAAATAGAGATTATTTATACATTAAACCGTACATAAAACTTATTTATGTCCAATTTTTGGGATGTGATGATCGAAACCTCTCTAAATTAGAAAAACATTGTACCTCGCACTTTTTAAAACCCATGCTAACAAAAATGAATTTTTTTTTCTTTTATATATATATATATATATAGAGGGATATATATATTTATTTATTGCGTTTTTGCAATTAAATAGGTTGGAGATTTTGGTCTCTCGCGTATCAAACATGAAACATACCTTACAACAAAGACGGGGAAGGGAACGGTATTTACTTATATATCCTTTTTATCTCCTTTAGTTGCCATCTTTCAATGGTAATTAGGACTTTTTTTACAAATTTCTTTATTTTAACATTTTTTTTATTTTTCACTTTTAGCCACAATGGATGGCTCCCGAGGTTCTTCGGAATGAACAAGCCGATGAAAAGTAAGCTCTAATCATGAACCTATCATTTCCATTTAATAAATGTTAAAATGCATGTGAAATTACAAAATTTAATAATATATTTTTTAAATATGTAGATCTGATATATACAGTTTTGGGGTGGTTTTATGGGAACTCACGACCGAAAAGATCCCTTGGGATAGTCTTAACTCGATGCAGGTACGCCATTCCTTCCAAAGTTTGACTTTTTAAAGTCAAATCTAGCTTTTTTCTTCACTTGTTTGACCTCAAAAGTCAAAATGTTTCTACAGGTAATTGGAGCTGTAGGGTTCATGAATCAACAATTAGATATTCCAAAAGATGTGGATCCTCAATGGGCCTCACTCATCGAAAGCTGTTGCTGCAGGTTTATATGAAAAGTTGACTATTTGACTTTTATAAGATTATATATACCAACTTCTTATTTATATGTTGAACTTGTATTTTCAGTGAACCACAATCCCGACCGTCGTTTCAAGAAATACTAGATAAACTTAAAGATTTGCAGAAAAAATTCACCTTACAACTTCAGGCATCGCGTATCACCACCACTACTGCCGCAACCACCGCCAACGGAGAAAACAACCGCCCAAAAGAATTATAGTACAAAACACCATACGTCTTTGCTTTGTGATCATTAAGGAACACTTCACGATTGTTTTGTATAGATTACATGAATTATGATTTTAGAATTGTAAAAATGAGTATATGTAGATTTGGAGTTTTAGGGTGACAACATGTTCTTATTTTGGTCTAGATTTACAGTTTTATCGAGGTACAAGTTTTAAAAAAAAAGTTACAAGAATCGTATAAACACATTACATGTTTTGATTGTAATGTATAGTAATTAGATGACAATCTTTCTATTGATTATATGTGAACGTTAGTCAATCAAAGTTAATTCGTTTATATGTAGACGTGTTGTTTAGATTCCATGTTTATTATATGTGAAAAAATAGTATAATTGTACGAGAAAAAATCAGTCATATAAAAAATAACTAATATGCATTGAAGTATATGTTTTGGAAGTATATTGTTTCAGAAAACTAGATATTACTTTATTAACATGGATTTTATAAATAACTAAGATTTATACCTGTGCTCCGTGGCGGAAGACCAATTATCTTTAATTTGGCCGTATGAGACAATGATCTACGTAGATCATTTGTGCTTACGGCGAAGATGATGCACGTATACGTTTGCAACCCGACTTGTCCAGAAAATACAAATAATAAATAAAACAGTATTTTATATTCATATTTTATGTTGATAGTAATTGTACAAGTGAAACAAAGAAAAAAAAAATTAGAAGAAGCACGAGCAACTAAAGGTTATATTATGTTGAAAGGAAAAAAATGGTAAACATAGGAGTACTACACGACTACACGTGACCTCTCCTTTGAATGACAGGGAAGAAACCAATTGGTCAAGACTAAATTTTATATTATATTTGAAAGCAATTGAATATAACTAAACTAAGAGTAAGATGCTGACCAATAAATGAATTTCACTGTAGAAGTCACTTGTACATGTATTATATAATATATAATGATTTAGAAATTGTACGGTAAGTTTTTGGTACAAAAGTATTTTAAAACATTCATAAATATAAATAAGATAAATTAATTAACAAATAATATTGAAAATAAAAATATTACACTTCATAAATCTCCAAAAGACTTCTTTGCACATTTCATAAGAGTTAACTAATACTATTAAGGTCCTTCAAATATTACATTCAACTGAAATTGCATATGAAGGAAACTTCAAATTTGATAAATGGAGTTTACTGAAATTTTATTAAGGTCCACAGTTTTAAATCTAATATATTTTTGTAAAATATTACATTTAATAGTAGATCAATTAAAGAAATCATAAATAAATTATATCCAAAATTATGTCTGGTGTTAAAGGTTGACACGTGTTCTTGAGTTTGAGAAAAAGACACGCATCCTAGAGTCCTTAGAAGTTGGTAAGTGTCTGGGAGTGTTTCTCGTTTATTATAATACAATTTACCTTATCTTCAACCTCATACCCAAATTTTAACAAAAATATAAATAATTCTTCACTTTTACTACTACATATCATTCCCCTTCTCAATTGTTTGGGGGAATTATTTAGGGGGAAAGCTTGTGACAACAGGCCTTTTTCCAGCAGTTGACCGACGACTTACCAACCGTTGACTATACGTACTTCGGCGGTACGCCATCCGTAACTCAATGATTATATG
>WOUH02000017.1:4706780-4724865 GCA_009936405.2 Stevia rebaudiana | reverse complement strand
TAAGTTTGAATTTTAAAGTAGTTGTCTTTAGTACTTTACTATATGTTTAACGTTTATGGTTATCTTTTGAAGTATTTGAACTTATTTTGAAGTATTATATTGATATTGATATGTGTATATTTAAAAATTTCACAAAATTACATAAAAAAGTTCCAATCCGCCTAGTCCCGATTAATTCCGATTAATACCTAGGCGGTACCTCGCCGACTGCCTAGCGCCTAGCGCCTTCTCTAACATTGGTCAGAGCTTTTAATGTTTCAATATTGCTTTGAAAAACAACCATAACTTAAGATAAGAATGATTAAACTTTTCAACAAAGATATAGTTTATGTATCTATTATTTGCATCAGATAAAATCAAGAGTAAAGCTCTCTTTTGCTTCTTTTTTTTTTTTTCGTTGGAATTACTATTTTCCTTCAAAGTTTTTAAAATGGTCTTTTTGTTCCTTGGCATTCTCAATATGTCTTCATCTGCTCCAACTAGTCACAACTCTCGAACCCCATCCCTTCCCTTTTAGTTTAAATCACAAGCAAATATTTAGCACGCGATATTTCCTATGAACACCATCGGCGTCTCAGTGACCCCCGGAGTTTGGAACTCGTTGCACCCTCGCAGAAACCCGCCTGAATATAAGAAACTTGCGACAATGCCACTCCTCATGTTCAAATTACCCATATAAAACCCTCCAGATGTACATATTATGTTAGCATTACAAGTGATCGGAAACCCAATTGGTTGTCGAAAAATTGGGTAAGACCGCGTGGTGTTTATCCGGTCTCTAAAACTAGGTTGTTTTGTGGGACCTTACAGAGTGAAGGAACACGTTGAATCAACTGATCTGGGTCGTTGTTCATAAGAAACAACACGATCATAAATGTGGAGGGTGAGAGACTCGTAAAAGAAGAAAGGAATGTGGTGGGGGAGCCTTGTCTTCACCACCGAAGAAGAGTGGTCGTCTTTTGTGACTTTGTTAGAGCATTCACATTAGCTTCCATATCTCCGTCTCTATAAATCACTTAAAATAATAATTTTTTCTCTCTTCTGTTCAATTAAATAATACTTTTTAATACCCTTATCATTATCTTTTCTCTCTCATCCACTCACAACCACTTTATCTATTCAATAAAATATTACTTTTTTTAAAATCATTACCCTTCTCTCTCCTATTCAATTTACAAAATCACTACATTTTCTCTCTTATTCTTCATACATAGAGAATCTATCATTTTTCTCTATATCTCTCCATTCACAACCATTTTTAATAAATCTATATAATACAGAGAATATACTCACATAAAATTTAAAGAATCTAAGTGAATGCTTTAATATCGAAAAGTTTAGAAAATTGGTTATTTCGACCTAGGAAAAAAAATGTACTCTTATTGAAATAAAGGGCATGTTTGGTATTACAATTTCCCTGAGGATAGTTTGGTAAAAACATTGCTGCACTGCGTTGGTCGTTGCCAGTAAACGCCATCCGGTGAACCGAGAAGAAGATCAAAATACTCGACGACTGATAAACGTTCCTACATGAAGAACAAATAAAATTAGGGTTCTTAAAACCTTTACTACTAAAAAATGGCGTCAATTCATAGCATCATCTTATGTTTATCTGCATTTCTTCTGCTCAAATGTTCAGAATCAGCGCCGACTCAAGCTTACAGAAGAGATCCGGGCCATCCTCAATGGCACCACAGTGCTTTTCAAGAAGTTAGAGAAAGCGTTCGATCGGATGTTCGTAGCATGCTCCATTCTCGCGCTGAGGTAACACCTTAATAGTTTAATCAGGCGGTAACTTTGATGTGATTACGGAATATGTATGAATTATCGAGATGAAGGTTTTTGATTCACGTAATGTATTTTTGTTATGTTTCGATCAAGTACGGTTATAATTACTCACGATTAGGAGTACAAGTTTTGAAGCTTACTTAGATCAGATCATCTATCAATCCACATCTCCTTTTAGGTTTCATGTTTTGCTGTTAAATTCAATGAATTTCACGAAAAGTACACTCGTAATTTCTTCTAACTATCATGAATTTTGGAGTATAATTCCTGTAGATTAACCTGAGTAGGATAAACTAACCATTGGTTGTTCAATTAGCTGTAGAGTCTAATTACTTAATTTTGATTTATGATGATATTTTAGTCACTTTGGGATGTGTTTGATGCAGGTTCCCTTTCAAGTTCCACTTGAAGTAAATGTTGTTCTCATTGGTTTCAGTGAAGATGGTGGTTACAGATACACAATGGATTCACAAAAACTTGAAGAATTTCTTCGAGTGGGCTTTCCATCTCACAGACCCTCATGTCTGGAGACTGGTGAACCACTTGATATTGAGCATCACATGGTTTTCAATGCATTTCCAGTAAGCAGCCATTTCTAAATTTTTGCCTTTAGGAATCCAACAACTTGTTTAAAACTTTTTGAGTATTTCTAAACTTGTCACTTACTGCAGGCAGCACAACCAGAACTGATAGCACTTGAAAAAGCTCTGAAAGCCGCCATGGTTCCAGCGGGAACCGCCAGAGAGGTGACTGCAATCTTCAGACCTTTAACAATTAACTTTAATGGTTACAGGTTATGTAACTTGATATTGAATAACATTTTACACGTGTTTCTTTTAGGCTGATTTTGGTAGGGAGGTTTCGGCATTTGATGTAGACGCATCAGTTGTGGAGCCAGAATTTCAGAAGCTGTATTCCTACTTGTTTGACTATGAGAATATGGGATATAATGCTGACGAGGCAGACCGACCTATGCCAACTGCAATATTTATTGTGAATTTCGATAAAGTATGGTATAAAATCCCTCATTTGTTTTTCCAATTATGCACTCTTTATCACTCACATATGTTACTTTTGTGTTAATTTTTTTACAGGTTCGAATGGATCCTAGAAATAAAGATATTGATCTTGATAGTTTGATGTATACAAAACCTAAACAGTTAACCGAAGAAGATATTAAACAACAAGAGGGAGGTTATATATATCGTTACCATTACAATGGCGGTGGAGCATCTCAAGTATGGCTTGGATCGGGCAGGTACATGTTACTAATTATCTTGATTAGAAAATGATTAATGATTAAAATATAATTTGACTTTAAATGGTGACAGGTTTGTTGTGATTGATATCTCAGCGGGCCCATGCACATATGGAAAAATTGAAACTGAAGAAGGAAGTGTTAGTTCCAAAACGCTTCCACGTTTGCGAAATGCAATGTTTCCTAAAAGCTCGATTGCTGCTAATGATCATGCTACCACTCATGACAACTTTGTCGGTCAACTTGCTGCTTTAATTGGTATTACAGTTCAGCATGTTATTGCTCCAGATGTTAGGTATGCTGAATCTTAATTATATGTGATTAAGATTTGTGACAGCTTGTGGTTTTATAATAATTTACTGTTTAATTCGTTACTTATATCTTGCAATAATTTTTTTTTTATTTTTTTTATTTTTATTTTTATTTTTTTTGTATTTCTATCTGGTGGATTTAGGTTTGAAACTGTAGATCTTGCAACAAGGTTGCTTATACCAATAATTGTGCTACAAAATCATAACCGTTATAGTATAATGGAGAAAGGCCACAACTACAGTATTGATATCGACTCCATTGAGTCCGAGGTGCGCGCTTCTCTTTTAAAAGTTCATTTCTTTTTTTTATTTCTTAGAAAATGCGGGGCCAATCTGTCTTTTTCCAATATGTAATATTTTCTGTCACTGTTTTCAGGTTAAGAAAATGGTACACAAAGGAGAAGATGTAGTGATTGTTGGTGGTGCACATTCGTTACATCATCATGAGAAACTTGCAATTGCTGTTTCAAAAGCTATGCGAGGTCACTCTCTTCAAGAAACTAAAAAAGATGGACGTTTTCATGTGCACACAAAGACGTATCTTGATGGTGCAATCCTTAAAGAGGTATACTAAATAACGTTAAATCTTTCATTTTTACAATATAATATTTTTAATACAAATACTTAATTTAAATATAGGAAATGGAACGATCGGCTGATGTTCTAGCTGCTGGTTTACTCGAGGTCTCCCATCCATCGCTTTCTGATAAATATTTTCTCCGTCAGGTTGGTTTAACTTTATCGAATTTTTGATTTTTTTATTTTTAATGTCACACTTGTAAACTTGTTGGAAGAATTTAATCAAGAAATCAACGTAACAAGTAAAATACAGAAAGTCAAACTGTGTCAAAAAGTCAAATTCGGTTGGTAGTTAAGAGTTAGTTATTTAACCGACATGTAGGGTAGTTATTTGACTGTATCTGGAGAGTATAAATCCCATCATATGTACCGAATACTTATGTGATCAATATATTAGTAAATTTTCTCTCAATTTTATATTTGACTTTCTGTGGTCAAAAGGGACAATCTGCACATAATATGCAGAACCCGAATCTGTTTAGTTCTTGATATTTTAAGTGATCTTCTAATCAATTAAACCTGGGAAACAAAACTGACATTATCTTTTAATTTATTTATATTTTTTATAGCACTGGATGGATGAGGCAGATAGTGTGAGTGACTCAATTTTAAAGCATAAACCTATATGGAGTTTTAACCCAAAATCTAAAAAAAAGAAAACTAAAACAGTGCAAAAGAAACAAGGAGACCTGCATCGTACATATGGAACAAGAGTCGTTCCTGTGTGAGTAATTAATTACATCACATGTTAAATTTTTTAAGCAAATCTTTTAAAAAGATAAATAATAGAGTCTCTTATTTTGCAGGTTTGTTTTGTCATTAGCTGACGTGGATCCACACCTTATGATGGATGATGAAAGCCTCTTGTGGACAAGTAACGATGTTGTTATTGTACTTCAACATCAAAGTGATAAGATTCCTTTAAGGTTGGTATTTATTGTAACAAACATTATTATTTATATATCATATATTATATTTTTCTCATTTTTGTATTTATTTGTGTAGTTATGTATCGGAAACAGAGCGAAGACATGTTTTTCCATCACAATCACAACGTCATATAGTGGCGGGATTGGCTTCTGTTGTGGGTGGTTTAAGTGCTCCATATGAAAAAGCTTCTCATATCCATGAAAGACCAGTTGTCAATTGGCTATTGGCTGCTGGTTGTCATCCGTTTGGACCCTTTTCTAATGCTTCTCGAGTCAGTCAACTGCTTCAGGATGTTGCATTGGTAAGAAACGTGTTTTTTATTTTATTTTCTTTTTTTCCTTCAAATGATTATTTCTTATCATATTAGATTTCAAGATCAAACACAAAATTTATCTTCGCATATAGATTTTTGTACAAGTTTGGTCTTTATATTATTGTTAAATCTTAATCTAAATTTAATTAATTATGATAAAAAGTCACCCAAAGTCTGTTTTTAACTTTTTATACATATTAGCATGCTGTTAACTTGAAGTCTTTCTGTGAAATCTCAAATAATGCTTTGAAATTATGACTCAATTTTACTTTTAGCATGTTGTTATCAAAGATTTGTGTATTTAACTTTCTTGAGGTGGTTTATTATTGATTTCAACAGAGAAACACGATATACGCGCGTGTAGATTCTGCTCTTCATAGGATCCGAGAGACATCGGAGGTAAAACATAGTGTTTAATTAATCTCTAATTATCATGATTATTATTGTTATTATTAGTTTTAAAAGATGTGTTTAATTATTTAATAAAAAATAATTTGTTTCAGTCTGTTCAAGCTTTTGCTGGCGAGTATCTGAAAACCCCACTTGGTGAACCAGTAAAAGGAAAGAAGAATAAAACAACCACTGAACTATGGATTGAAAAGTTCTACAAAAAAGATACAAACTTACCTGAACCTTTCCCTCATGAACTAGTTGACAAGCTTGAAACTTATTTGGATGTAAGTCGTGTTAAATACTAAGCTCTATAAAGTTCCATTTGTATCTTTTTATAATATAAAACCGCTTTAAAGTTTAAACGCACTGAAATAAACATGGTGGGTAAATAACAGGGTCTTGAGGAGCAACTTGTGGATTTATCTTCACTTCTATATGATCATCGTCTACAAGATGCAAATGTCAACAGCACTGAAATTCTTCAAAGCACCATTTTCACACAACAGTAAGTTTATGCAACACACACGCATAAGAAAACCTTAAAATTATAATGTAAAAAGAAAAAAATTAAAAAAAAAATGTAGCTCAGGCAATTACATATATGTAGAAAAAAAAATTAGACAAAAGTTACATATGCAAACCTTTGTTACATATGTAACATACCATGTTTTTACCATGTTACATATATAAGATTTTGCTGAAACGAGTTTTTTTTACATATATATTTTTTTTAAAATAACTACTCAGCGCTTTTTGGTTTATATTATAAAAAGGCTGACCAAATAACATTTAAAATTGAGCCTTTAAAAAAAATTAAAAAAATTGTTTAGCTTGAGTTTTCTAAAGTTTTCGCATCTTAAATGGGTTTCGTAATTATATTTCCCCTATACTATATATATATATATATAATGGGATGTTTTTATGTACGCAGGTATGTGGAACATGTACTGGAGTATGAAAGGGAAAAAATGAGATGCTGTGAAATTAAATACAAGTCCCCAAAACAGACATCACAGAGTCTGGTATATGCTGGAATTTTAATAGCAGGTATCTTTGTTTATTTTCTTGTTATTTTCTTTTCATCTGCTTTTAGGTAATTACTGAATTGCACATTTCTGTAGTTTAATTAATGGCCACAGATTTATAATACATACACCTTTTTTTTTTTCTTCTAAAATTCATACCATATGATGTTTCCGTTCCATTCTTTTGGGTTGCTTATATTGCTTTTTCATATGTTAGTAGTCAATGTTAATTCTCTATTTTTTATACATAACCAGTTGGTAATAATTATCATAAAAAGTTGTGGATTTGCTGGAAATAGAAACATAGGAAATGAAAGAGCTTCATACAACCTCACATTTAGTTTGTCTGCCTACGATTAAATGAAGATAATGTCTATTAAATGTACTTTATGTTCATTGAGTGACTGATTCTGAAAATGTTTCATGAGACCTAAAAAGGAAGTCATTTGTCGATGAGACCTAAACTAATCACTTCACTAATTTTTTTAGTAGCAATCAGTAATAAGTTTTCAAATGTATGATAAAGTAGTAAAAAAATAGGTGTAAAAATAAATAGTAAAATCATTATCCTTGGCGTATCCCCAACATAAACCAAGATTCAACGTTGGTGTAACACGAACAACATATTAGCTATTTGTAATCCACAATGGTGTATATATCCCACACTTTCTTATCAAGTGTAATGAGCGGTGCAGTCTCACAGAAGTCGAGTAATCCACCTTAGCCACATGGCTACTGTTGATCCTCTGTCGGTAAAATTAAAACGAAATGTAAATTATAAATAAATAAACTATAAATTGTAAAGATTGGTGGTGCTTTCACAAAATCTTTGTTCATAGTCAAATCAATGACATGGTATTTTTATTTTTATTGTAGTTTCAACATTAATTATATTTAAACCAAGTTGTCAATATACATTTATTTATTCAAAATCACAATGTGAACACTATTCAAAATTCAAGATCAAGCCACTACGATTCTTTACATTTCTTTACGTATTTAACCATAGAGTTAATTACAGGAACGGTTTTTTTGGGCAGCATTGATTTTGATTTGGTCTCCAACTACCAAAACTAAGATAGATAATCCAATAGCATGAGATCGAGCTGGTGACACAAAAAGGTCTTAACCACCTCAAATGTCTTGTTAATTTTCAGAGTAAATTGTAATTTGCGTCCCTAAAGTACTTGCAAAACATTAGCTTAGGTTCCTACAATTAAAATTTCGTCATCTGAGCCCCTGAGGTTTGTTTTGTTCTTACTCTGGGTCCGGCCGTCAACTTTTCCTTTAGAACATAAACAAGGTAGTTATTGGGAGCAACATAAAGGTCATTTTACCCTTAATAACACTTTTTCACGGTTCGAATTCCTGCCCCCATAGGAAATTAATATCTAGATATTACAATTTGAAATACCCAAGCCATGAAGAATGAAGAAGTGCGTAAATTCTATTAAAGTTTAATAACATACGATACTAGCCAAATACTGAAAAAAAAGCTTATTGGTCTACACTTGACGAATAAACACATGATTCATTCCCGTTGCTTCTGGATCCGGCCCGCTTACAACCCCCCCCCCCCCCCCCCCTCGGGATCCAGTTTGCTCTGACTAACCTTGCTCAAGGCATCAACTCCAATATCTGACCCTTCGACATCTCCTTTCATCGTTTCTTATTATCGGATGTCAGGTTAGCCTAGGGGACAATGCTATATTTATATCAATTATTAATAATTGACAAATAGGAATTAGGTTTTTTTGAACGACAAACAAGAATTTATACGGTGGGTTTACGTTAGAAGTTTACCCATCTACTGCGTGTTGTCGTGTGAGAACTGAAAAGGGTTTTCAAAGTTTCTAAAGTTTTAAATAAGACAACTTACAATTCGTATTTCTTGCTTAATTATATCATAAGTATGATTTAAAAGCCAAAAATTGTAAATTTAATTTAAACATATGTGAGAGAGATAGAAATTTAGGTTCAACTGAGTTTACGAATGTCAAGATTAAATTTATAATATGATCAACCCTTAGGAACCATATGTGCACATTTAGGTTTAAGAAATTAAATAAAAGTTAGAAAGTTCAAAAAAATTTAAAAAAGCTATTAAAACTGAAAAAACAAACAATATTTGGGTTTTTTTTGGTAATGAGTGCCCTGTCAGGGCCGGCCCCGAGAATTCAAGTGCCCGGGACGAGACGTAAAAAAAATGCCCCTATGCCCAAACGGATTATCAATTATATAAACTTATTTTTGAGGATTTAAGTTATAATAATAATCATAGCAACTTCGAATAATCAAACAATCTTCTAGCTTCTTTGATAATCTGCAGTTAAACTTTCATAAGGTTGAAAGATCGAAACTTTTCATCTGCATTTTTAAAAGAATATTCAAAACTTTATATCTTTCACAAAATCTTAAGAATCTATCCCACATCACCCCCTTAGAAAAATTGTAAAAAAATTTCTGTCTATAAATCAACCAAAAACCTCAAGGCTTCTCCAATTCTTTGCATATTTTAATCCATTTTAAATTAAATAAATACATTAAATACTCAAAATATATAAACTATTATTCTGGAAATTTGTGAAAAATTAATGGCATAAATGTGTATTTTCAGGATTTTTGTATATTTTTTCTGAATTTTTATTTTGGAATTTATTAAAAAAAGATGAATTAAAATAATTACGAGAAATGTAAAAAAGGGTGCAGGGGAAAGGTTTAGAACCCGTGACCTCTTGTTATTATATAGTTTGTAAATTATTTCTAGAAAGAAATGGTTATAATGCTTGTTTTTAAAATTTTGAGCCTCTCAAAATATTGGGCCCAGGGTGACGGCCCGGTTCGCCCACTCTTTGGGCCGACCCTGTACCCTGTGCATGAACTTATGATATGTAATTGTTGAAACCTTAATTAAATTTGTGTTTTATAAGCTCTATTATGCTTGGTATGTTTTTGAAGGTGGGAAAAAAAACATGGGAATGGTATTGTTCGGTTGGGTATTCACGAAGGTTTTGAGAGAAAGTGACGAAGAAGATGACTTTGCCAGAAAAACGCAAACGACAATATATGGGACTAGTGGTAGGATTTTCAATGTTTCTAGTATGGTGTAATTTGTTTGTTTTTTGTTTATCGAGCGTATTGCTTCTTTTGGGTGGAACTACAATGCTAGATTGTCTAGTGATGACGTAGGACAAATATGGCCAGTTAGGACGAGCCATAATCTTACCTCATCGACTGGGGAAAAAACTGACGAACCTTTGCGTTGGCTCTAAGGGAGATATCAAAGGAAAGGTAGACAAGCCAATACAATAAGGAAGCACCTCAAGCATACTGTTTCCATGAAAGAAGGTATGGGAAGAAAGCAATGCCTGCTGTAGCCAACAGCAGGAAGCATGCCCGAAAAGGCTTCAGAGGAATAGTAGTCAAAGACTTACACGAAAAAGGTAAGTCTCACGTTTCCAAGAGGATAAGAAGAAGACTATGGAGGATATTAGGCCATATATAGAAGACTTATGCTAGCTTGGCTCAACAAGGCTGGCAAGCGGAAGTCTATAGAGACCTTCAGGAACAGGTAAACACACCCCATTCCCATCTCTTTACTCTTTCTCTACATTCTATACTATTCTCTGAAGACCTTTACTTACTCTCACGCCGGAGTCCGATCGCAGGAGCAACCCTCCTGCGGTGAGACTAACGGTTTTTCATGATTCTTAGCAGGTCTGATAGCCGATAAAGCATACAAAAGCCTGGATTTTACTTCGACCATCCCCATTATTCGTTACTGCAACATCCCCATTACTTCGAACATCCACATTATTCGTTACTAAAAGATGGTTATCTTTTTAAACGATCTTATCTTGCTCCATCATTAAGATGTTTGGGACCTGAACAAAGCAACTATGCCATAAATGAAGTACACAAGGGCATATGTGGGGCACATGTTGGTTCGCGTATAATAGTGTCAAAGTTGATGAATATGGGTTATTACTAGCCTACGATGCATAAAGACACGATAGAAGAATTGCAAAGATGGGAATCCTGCCAATTACACACCCCAGCAAGAAACACACCTAAGTATGACCTGGTAACCATCACCGTGACATGACCATTCCACAAATGAGGAATGGACATCGTGGGCCCTTTCCCCTCTAGCAAGGGAAATGTCAGGTTCTTACTAGTCGTCGTTGATTATTTTACTAAATGGCCAGAGGTTAAACCTCTGGCGTCGATAACAGGAAAACAAGTTATAACCTTTTTTTGAGAAAATAACATATGTAGGTACGGCTTACCGGGGGTCGTGATAACAGATAATGGAAAACTGTTCGCCGACGAACCTTTTAAAAGTTGGTGCGCCGGTTTGTACATCGAACAGAGGTTTACCTCTGTTACCACTGTTGCACATCCACAGGGCAATGGCTAGATGGAAAAACAGAAGCATAGTGGAGGGGTTAAAGGCAAGACTGGGAAGAAATGGAAAAAACTGGGTGGAAGAATTGCCCAGTGTCCTATGGGCAATAAGGACGACAAAAAAAACAAGTCAATGGAAAACCCCTTTCAGTTTGATGTTTGGGTCAAAAACAATGATTCCCGCCGAGGTGGGAATAGTATCACCTCAAAGACATTAGTTTAGCAAAACCGGAAACACGAACGAAATTTTAATGAACCTCGATCTCTTAGAAGAGGCAAGAGAGCAAGCGAAAATCAAAGAGGCCAAATATAAACATCAGATGGAAAGATACTACAATGCCAGAGTCAGGCCAGAGAAGTACAAACCAGGGGATCTGGTGCTAAGAAAGAATGAAGCCAGCCGAGTAGAAGACACCTGAAAATTGGGCCCACGCTGGGAAGGTCCCTACCAGATCTCTGAAACCCACCAGAAGGGGAGCTACAAGTTAAGAGATATGAATGACAAAACAACCTCCCGACACTGGAACGCAAGTAACCTGCGACGCTTCCATGTAGCGATCGCCAAAAAAGAAAATTATGTTTTATGTTTTTAATTACGTAAAAGCATGTTGTAGTCACTATCTTAGTTGCAGGTAGTTTTATTTTATGATAGTGAAACTTTTGTAAGGAAGAACATTGTTTGTATTCACATTTTGTAAGGCCTGTAGTGCCAACATTCCTAGAAATACACATGCGCTTTTTCAATTACGAGTTTGAAAGTTTTTGTCGTAATACACAGTAAACCCCGAACGATGGCAAGTTTTTTTTATAACAAAAGCTCAACAACCATCGACCTACTCATCAGGAGGTTAAAAATCTACCAAAGAATCATTCAAAACGGGATCGGGCCTTGACCTACCCATACAAAAGGTTAAACACCTAGAACAATTTTGCTAAATAAAATGGGATCTGGCCTTGACCTACCCATACAAAAGGCTGATCACCTTTACAAAGCAATTCAAAACGACTACAACGTAGTCAAACTGAACATAAACATAAGAACAATGTAGCATAAAAAAAAGGAAAGTGGATAAGAAAACATCACAAGGAGTTACATAATATCGTGGCAAAAGGCAACGAAGGCCTGAAATATTGTTAAAAAGAAACAAACAAACACCCTAAAATAACAAACATCAACCAAACATTGTCCAAACAACCAAAAGAAACATTCAAATAAACATCACAAGGCTAATTAAAAGCTTCAGGCTTCACGACCAATCACAAAGGGATCTGATGGTAACTTTGAAGAGGCAGAAACGCTTGTTGGGGTAGAATGATCAGCAACAACAACAACAGGAGCAACTTCCACTGAAGGAGGTTGGTTGTTTTGACTGGTACTGGTTTGTTCTTGAGTAAATAGAGATCCTTTGAAATCAGCGGGCATAGCACCCTTCAAAAGGTCAAGGGAAGCATTGTCAAGACGAGAAACAATGTCAATAAAAGGAAAGACCATACCTTCAAAATCTTTGATCGCAAGCTGAAGTTTCTCCCAGGATTCGGGGCGATGGTAAGGCAAGCTCTCCATCACCTAACCCTTCGTAGCGGCCTTATACACCGACCTTAAACCAACAAAAAGACCAAATTCATGAGCAGCTTTTTGAATTTTGGCAAGGGGATGTAAGAACTCGGTAGTCTTCCTAAGACGGTTAAAAACCATTTTAAAACCCTCTTCGACCAGCCATTTTTTCTCAACACCTAACCTAGATACTTCAGCAGTCAAAGTTTCTTTCTCAGCTAAAAAATGGCCACGCCTCTTGAAAGGCCAACTTCTCTTTTGCAAGTTTCTCACGCTCAGAATTCAACACAACCCTCTGGTCCTCAACCAATTTTAAAGTTTTCTCCATTTCAGCCTTGGTTGCTGCAGTCGTGTCATTCAAGAACTTCTCCTTCTCTAAAAACCTCCTCTCAACCTCAGCAACAAGAGCGGTCTTCTCTTCAAGCTTCTCATTTAAAACACATTTCTCACCTTCCAATTCCTGAACCTGACGATCCTCTTCTCGAAGATTGCTAGTTAAAATAGAAACCTTGCTTTGATTCTTTTCTTGGAGGCCAGAATTGGCAAACCAACGTCTTTGAACATCGGGAAGGATGGAACCCAGCTGGGCCCAATGAGAAAACATGTGGTCGACTAAAGCGTTGTCCATGTGGGAACCAACTACCAAATTCTACCCAGGGGTAACGAAACCCAGGGCAAGCTTCCTACTAGCATAAAGATCAGAAAATATGTCTCCATTCAGCAAATCCCAGGACGGGACAAAGGCAGAATGGGCAAAGTCATCGTCAAGACGAGCGCTTAGGGGAGAGGAAGTGACATCTTTCTTAAGAGTATCAAGAACCTCATGGTCGCTGGTTGTTTTCTCGCCGGAAGAATCAAACATGCTGATGTCATCGAAAAGAAGCGGAAAAACTTCCTTAGAAAACTTTGGTTTCTTAAGAGCAACTTTAAGCTTTGAAGACCGAGTTCTTGCCCATTTAAGATCAACATGGGAACCATCAACAGCAGTCTGATCAACTTTCTTTCCTTTTTTCTTAGGCTTTTCAGAAACAGCCAAAAAATACCAGTATCCAAATAAGGCAAATCCACCCTCATAATACCGGTGTCAGGAAAGACACTCTCGTAATCAACACCGGAGTAGGTGATTTCAGCATTTTCTCCAAAAGTCTCGTTTTACCGGGGAGAAGAAGGCGTGAAACACTCTCGACATCAGATGTCTCCTCTAAATGCATCAAAGTCATTAGCGACATTTCCACAAAAAGACAAACAGGGTAATCAATCAGAATAATAGAAATGATCGCAAAAACAGTAAAGAACAAGCAAAAAAACCTACCAACACCATCATGGAAAAAAGAAGGTAAGGTAGAAGGGGATTCCCAAACCATACTCAAGCCAGCAAGGACTAACACCCCTTCCAGGTAAGGACGAATGTAAGTCTTGTTGTTAACAAGGAGTTTCAAGTGTTCACAATTCTTAGAGGAGTCACGCACGGAAATCTCGAACATAGGATCACTAGGGTTTCGGTTGAAGGAAGGAAATGGCAAAATAGATGATGAAACCCAGAAAAAACGATTCTTCCAAAGACGAACCGAGGGAATTGCAGGATACATAAACTGAAGATTCACGTCTTTCTGATGTTGAAGGGTGAACCAATCGCCGTTTTTGCCTAGAAAAAAACAGACGTCGGAAAAGCGCAACAGTGGGAACGATATTCATCGCCTCACAGGCTATCTGGAAATGGGTAATTTTGCTCAGTTCAAAAGGGGTGAGTTGATAGAGACCAATCCGATAATACTCAAGCACATTGATGCAAAAAACGGTTAATGGCAGACGCAAGTTCGAGAAATCAAAGAAACGGGTATATAAAGCGACACCGTCGGGAGGACAATTGAGAACATATTGATCAGAGTTCGGAAGAGTCGGACGAAATTCTTCCACAATACTAAACCGAGAGCAAAATGACTGAAATTCCTGAACATTCCATTTCACATAACCTACTAGCCATATCCTTCCGAACAGACATGATTAAAAGGAAAGGGAGAGATTCTAACATGAAGATGATGAAGAAGATTTTCGCCACAGAAAAATCAGAGAAGACGAAGGAGGGGAACGGTTAAGGAAAAGAAAATTTAAAATGAAAATAGGGTAATTCATGGAAAACCTTGCTGACGAAAAGAAGTCTGATAAGACAGGCCATCATGACATGTCTCATCAATGCGCGTTGCTCGAGAAAATAACCGCCCGTTAGATCCAATCAAAGAAAAAACAAAAACCAGGCCTGAAAAATGGAAAGTCAGTCTCAGTCATACCTCTTAGACATAAACTGACTATGATAGTATCACTAGAATACCAAACAAACAACAAAGGATTATGAATACCAACAAAAAAACAAGACATTAGCTGAAAGCCAACCTTAGTCTAAAAAGAATTCAGACTAAACTTGACTGAGGGACTGATGACGTAGGACAAATATGGCCAGTTAGGACGAGCCATAATTTTACCTCCTCGATTAGGGAAAAAACTGACGAACCTTTACATTGTCTCCAAGGGAGATATCAAAGGAAAGGTAGACAAGCCAATACAATAAGGAAGCACCTCAAGAATACTATTTCCATGAAAGAAGGTATGGGAAGAAAGCAATGCCTACTGTAGCCAACAGCTAAATGCACGCTCGAAAAGGCTTCTGAGGAACAGTAGTCAAAGACTTACACAAAAAAGGTAAGTCTCACGTTACCAAGAGGATAAGAAGCAGACTAAGGAGGATATTAGGTCAGATATAGAAGACTGATTCCAACTTGGCTCAGCAGGGCTGACACTCGGAAGTCTATAAATAGAAACCCTCAGGAACAGGTAAACACACTCCATTCCCATCTCTTTATTCTCCCTCTCTACATTCTATATTATTCTCTCAAGACATTTACTTACTCTCACGCCGGAGTCCAATCGCAGGAGCAACCCTGCGGTGAGACTAACGTTTTTTGTTGCTTCTTAGCAGGTCTGATAGCCGGTAAAGCATACAAAAGCCTGGATTTTACTTCGAACATCCCCATTATTCGTTACTGCAACATCTAGCATCTTGGTTGGTTCCTGTTTTAATGTATTTTGTTTTTTGGCAGTTCAGATATAAAAAGAAACAAGCTCGATTTCTGTAACCGGAATTTTGTAAATCCAATGCAGTGAGAGCATTTAAGGTGTAGCGTTTAAGGTATTGACCGGTAACTCACCAATGAACCAATTTCGTCCTACATTAAATTTGGAAATTTTGAAGTGATGTTAAACCAAACCTTGAAATTACACCATCAAGTAGTTAATACTTGCTGTTAAATCTTGTTATTCGTATACTTTGAAAGTTCTGTTAAATCTTGTTTTTGGAAAAATCGAATATCTTCAGGTAGTTGAAAATAATAGTTCAATATGCATATGTACACCTACATAAATATATCTTTGAAGTATACATGGAGAGCGAGGTCTTCCTTGAGTGAGAGAAATCATGATCATACCTAGTAATGAAACTTTATTTTTGAGATACAGAAATGATAGGCGTTTGTGTTAATATATGGGCCTAGTCCCCTAGATGACCGATATAACATCACATTTAACTCTTCGGTCATCAGTTTGGATTGTAATTTAAGGACCCAAAAGATATGTACCCATACACAATTTGGATTTTACAATGAAGTTTTGGTTTTCTTTAGTTGTTTATTTATTTGAATTAGTTTTGGTTTTAATTGTTATTTAATTAGGTTAGTGTGACACCCGTTTCCCGGGACATGTCGCGTCATCGGATTTACTCATAAGCACAATAGTTAAACAGAGATAACTCAAATTGCAGCGGAAAATATAAACTTTTATTAATAAGTAAACCCGTTACATAGCTGAAGGCTTAAAACAAAAGTTACATATTAATATTCTAAACTATGCCAGTCTTCAAAATCTTGCAGCCAGCCTCCAAATATGCCATCACTGCCACCTGCACCTAACCTGGTATACATGCTAAAAGTGTTCAGCTTACTCTGGTGAGTTCTAAGTTTTATTGTCATTACAAAATAGTTATCCGTACATAACTTTATTAAACGTTCGCAAACATTTATTAATCAACATCAATTTATAACCAAATAAGTAAAGTAATTCACTACAGTGTTCCTTATATATTAGCAGCACGCCACACTAAAGACCATCATCCGCTAAGTAGTCGTCGCTACTTTTAACCTCGTGTTGTACAACCGATAAATGTCCTATTTTTCAGAGACTCCGTACACTGACTAGTATTTACCGTAGGACTATACTATGCTTCTATTGGATCATGTGTTGTACAGGTCGTAACCCAAAATCCATATATCCGATCCCAATAGACTTTTAAAACACATATTTAGCAGAGCGATCCCTTCGCCTTAGGACCGTCTTACACGCTTTAACATCACCCGTAGTGATAAAACCCATTTATATTATATTATATTTATCAGAGCGTTCCCGTCGCCTTAGGAGCGTTTTACATGCTTTAACACCACCCGTAGTGGCAAAACCATTTTATGTTTAAAAAAAACCAAACCTTTATTACTCGTTATTATCTCGCAAGATAAAATATCATTTGGTCTTTGAAAACAATCCTTATCCATATTAGTTTATCTTTTAAAATCATATATCATTTGTAGATTTTAATTGTATAAACTTTAGGATTATAACGACATAACTTTATTTCAAAACCATTTAGTGACAAGCATGTATACCAGCCCCGAAGTATAAAAACATTATAAAGGGGGATCATAGAACTCACCTTAGCCTAGTGTAATAACAACTATCAAGAATACGGTAGTGAGAGAATTAGCGATCTACAAGCGTAACCTCCGTGAACCTTGCGATAACCAATTGATCGAGCACGCACCGGATATCAGCGAGGATTCTAACCCGAGAACAGAGTTGTGTGTGTGTGTTTTGAGTGGAAACGAACTGTGCCCTGATGCTCTGCTCATTGAATCCTATTTATAGGCAAAACTGGATTTTCTACGCGTGTAGCGCAGGTTTTGGCCTACAGGCTTTGCGAAGCGCGAGGGTTTACTTAATTTAGAAGTCTGCCGACTTCATGGGTCTACGCGTGTCGCGCTATATAGGGTCATATGGCTGTGCGACGCGCGGAGGGAAGCTGGATGTCCGAACCTCTGAAATCTTGCCACGTGTCTCTGAGTCAGTGGCTTGGGATCTGCCACGTGTCCCAGAGTCTGCCACGCTCATTGTGGTGTTGCCACGTGGCTCCCGAGCCTGCCACGTGGTGATACGTGACCCCCGAGCCTCGTTCAGTGCGACTGGTTTATTGTTTTCGCATATCCCGCTTCGTTTGGACTCTGTTTCGCGTGGGGTTTTTGTCTACGTTGACGATTTTCAATTTCCTATCTAACCCCATTGAACGCTTCATTGTTCTACGCGTAATTCTCTAATTGTCACTCAAATCAAAATTTCGCATTCCCTCAAAAGACTCTAAATACAATTTAGAATATGATCAAGGAATTTATATCATACTATCATTGAGTACAAGTACATGGAAATCAAATA
>WOUH02000017.1:4693334-4706680 GCA_009936405.2 Stevia rebaudiana | reverse complement strand
TAACCGTGGGTATGCCCGATACCCGATGGGTAATTACCCGAAAGATACCCGATGGGTAATGGGCCGGGTATGGGACAGACTTTTACAATCGGGTATGGGACTGGGATTAGCAATACCCGGCCCATACCCGGCCCATTGCCATCCCTACCTCCCCTAAGGAATGAAATTCATTAAAAGAGAAGGAATCACATTGTACATTTCATTCCTAATTGTAACCAAACATGTTTTATTTCATTCAAACCTAATGACTCATTCCATTCTCGCCTCTATTCATGCATACCAAACACCAGCTACGTGTTTCTAAATACAAAACTAGTTACAAAAATTAATTACTTTGTATAATAATCAAGAATAATTAATTAAATGAAACTAAAAAATATAAAAATACCGCCTTAATGTGTAGGGCATCAAAGTGATCAAGTGTTCCAACCCTAGAGTTTCTTATAATGACTAAGAACTTGTTTCTAAAAACCGTCCCCTTGATTGTTGATTTCTGAGTTTTAATAAAGAGAAATATGCACCGAAGCTTTACACAAATTATGCTCTTAAGATGTTATCCATACATGTTGTTCGGCTCGCCCTTGGAACGTTTTCTTAGCTAGACCCGAGACGGGTATTTCTTCGACTTCTCCTTTGTCATGTTTGTTAACTTGTATGTTTTAAAATTGTTTCTCGTTGATGTCCTCTTCAGCCCGAGTCTTCGCCACATACTCCTCATCACCAACATTAGCGTCATCATAAAAAATCAGGTTGGATTGGTTAGGATGGGTATACCGCTCCCATTGTGTTGTGTTGTCATAACGGGTAGTAAAAGGGTCGAACGAGAATTCATCTTGAAGGTACATGTGAGGACCCTGACTTGGCCTCTCCGAGTAAAATGTTTGTAGCTCCATTTTAGTGCGTAAACGTTTGATGATGAAGAACCGGCCCCTCGACCTCTATTGGTTTTTTTGGATGCACTACATCTTGAGTGTTGTGAAGGATCCATATGGAGAAATTAGTTTCTTTTAAATTTTTAAAGTGATAAAGTATTTTTTGTATTTAAAAGATTAAATGAATGGTATATTTATATAGGTATTTTTTTTAAATTGTAAAGGTAGCCGTTAAGGGTGGGGGCCACTCAGAGTCCTTCAATGGCTCTTTTGCACAAACAATCAACATGCTCCATCACGGGTTATCAACCCGCTAGACCATACCCGCAGTCAACCTGCGATGGTGACTACGGTGTTGCCACGCTGGTTTTGTGAGAGATACATGTGGGCACCCCCACTACAACTAGACTATATGTAATGCTCACCTCACACTCCATCCTTTCTCACTCTTTTTGTATCAACTAGAGCACCACATCAACACTCCTATGTAATACCTTCTTCACTCCCCACTATCTTTTTTTGTATTTTTTAATTGCTTTTGTAATTTAAGAAACGTAAATAATTAAAAATATTCATTTAAGTTAAAATAATAATAAAATTACAAGAAAAATAAAATTAATTTAATTAAAAATAAAAATACTTAACTAAAGAGAGTTAAAAATGGTGATTTTTTTAAAGGGTGTTATATTTATTGGTAGAATATGAAAAAAAAGGTATTCTTTGTAGCCGTTTAGGGTCAACGACTTTTTTAAAAGCCAAGTTAGCCATGTGGCTCGATTAGAATCAAGAAGTGCCGACGGGGATCGGGTGGGCGTTGGGGGTGACTTGTGCACAAGGACGGGATGGGGGTGATGTTTCCTTGTCGTCACTCAAAGGCCACATTACCATCAGAGAGAAGACGTATTACACACAGCCTTGTAGATAAGGAATATGGTAATCAAATAAACCTTCAACAAACATTTGAAATTATTAGTTTGCCCTTAAAATATGCCACAACAATAATTAGAGCAGAAAAAGGACATGTTTGCTGTTGGTTTTAAAGCAATGATATATTCTTAGAAAAAATATATCCAAAAACATGTCTAAACATGGTTCATATACATGATTTGATTACAATTCTTTTATATTATACGTTCACTGCCCTGTTTCATTAGGTTAATTCGCGTAGACTTTTAAAAATAGTTCTTCTATTATTACCATAGTAATGAGTATCTAATTTTGGTTTCCTATTTGATATGAACATATATCTAAGTATTTATTATTGTTTGTTATGGGACATACAGAAATGTTCATTGGGGAACCATAAAAAAAAAGAGAACTGGGGAACCTTTGTGTTGGATTATTTTTTTTTGTACTAGATTATTTTTTTTGTACTGTATTATTTTTTTTTTGTACTAGATTATTTTTTTATGTACTGGATTAAAAAAAAAATTGTACTGGATTATTTTTTTTTGTACTGGATTATTATTTTTGTACTGGATTTTTTTTTGTGCCGTATTATTTTTTTGTACTAAAGATGAACAGTCCACAAGTGTTCCCAGTTCCCTCTTTTTTTATGGTTCCCCAATGAACGTTCCTCATGGGACATATTGATGATAAAGTTATGTATTTGCCAAGAGATTGGATTAGCTAAAAACACTATTTTGCTAAAAACAATAGGAACAAATTTTAGTCTTTCATTTGTTTAATCAATGGTTAAGATTCGAGTGAATTAAAATGTAATTAACAAAGAAGGAAAAGGCAAATAATGAAAACCCACTTGTTGACTTTTTAAATTTTCTCTTATCTTCTTTTAAACATTCATAACTATTTCATACGATATTATTCTTTTATAAAAATTGCACCATAAAAACGTACGTTTTTTCTCTTTAATTTGAATACATAATGATATATTTTTTTAGACTTAAAAATATCTAGTAAAAAATAATATAGTACAAAAACTAGTATAAAAAACTAAAGACAACAAATGAGTTTTTACTTAAATGTCATGAATAATCAAGATTTGTTCCCATATTTTTAGGTTAGATTTCTTTCTATTTGATTATTCGGCTATATAGACCCAACCCAAAACGTAAATTATATATTTTCCCGATCCATATTATATCCTAAAAACTTAAATTACATATATCTCTCTCAAAATAATTATATATGTGATTTTTATATGTTTATAAGAGGATATACGAAGATATATGTAATTGCCCTTCTGTATAATGATAATAATAAATTTTTTTCTTTTATATTTCTACTATGTAGTTGTTTTTCGTGTACTACGACTATTGTATTTTACTAATAAAATGACCCGGCTTACATTTCGACTTGGATTTTATTTTAAAACGATCCCGGTCGAATAATATATATTATGAAGATGGATCCAATACATATAGAGATTTTTGTGCTAAACGTAGGATACAATCAAAACGCTACACGTGTACAAAGAAAAAAAAATGTATATAAGTAAAACACGTTTTTTAAAAACTAAACGTAATTAAACCCACTTTCACCTTTGTTTTTAAAATCGAATAACTTTTCTACGTTTCAGTATTTTTTTTAAATTACACCATAAAATAGAGAATTTCATTATCTTTAATTCGAGTATAGTATTGATATGGTTTTTTTTGAATGTTTTTACGTGGTCCGTAATTTTGTGGTACGTGATTCTACACTTGGTAAGTAATTTATGTGTCTATTTGATAGTGTTCCGTAATATCGTGGAACATGATTATACACTTGGTAAGTAATTTATGTGTCTATTTGATCTTGTTCCGTAATTATGTATATGATCCGTAATTTCGTGGAACGTGATTATACCCTTGGTAACTAATTTATATGCATATTTGGTCGTGGTCCATAATTATGTATATGATACGTGATTTCGTGGACGCTTCTGCCCTTTTTATTAATTTTGGACGCGGAATGTTATTTTTGGAATGACGATAATTACATTTTTTTCTACCGCGTTAATCTAGGCCCTCCATTTAAACGATTGGATGGACCAAATTCTATCTACGATTAGTACGAAAATGCATATATGTATTTTAACCGTTCCCTATATATTATACTCTTTTTTAAATTCGCTTTCGTGTTTGTCAACCCTCAATTTTTTCGAATACGTAAACATCTATTTTATATAAACTGAGGTCGATCCTCCTAACAGCCAGTAACTTAATTACTCTCTTTAACAAATATCAACAACCAAATAGTCTAAATATATACGTTGTATAGCTCATATATTTTATTGTCTTTAGTTTATTCTCAGGGGTTTTTGTAACTTGATATTTTTATACGTCGGAATCTCCTCCAAGTTTGGCCTCAATAAAGAAATTAAGTTACTAACTTATAATCAACTCCAAACCTTACCCTTTTGGATTAATAATATTACCACACAATTCAGTTAGTCAACTGAAGCTTATGTTTGAAGGTTTATAGAACCTAACTTGCTGCTAATCTAAGTTTCCTAGCTCCTTAGTGCATAATTATTTGGTTGCTTCTGTAATAAACTTGTTTTTTAAGGGTCCATTTACATTGTGGTCATATGGAATAACTCTTTATTAAGCTTTTTCACTTTTTAAATAAAAATATTATAGATTCGATGTTAACATAGACATTTATTTATAATTTTTCTTTGTACTTGTGTTTTTATAACAAACATTCTTTGAAGTAAATGTGAAATGAAGAAAGGTGATTAATAATATATGGTAATATATGACTTGTGAAAGATGACCTACTTTCAACTAAATATTAAACTTCTAGTGGTTGATTTGTATCTAAGTCATTTGTCTCTCACTTTGTGTTGGATGTATCATCAAGAAGGAAATATTTCCAAAAATATGATTAACAATACCTCTTATGCATAATTTTTTTTAATAAGTGCGTTAGTTAAGAAACTATGTTTATGTTTTAGTTATTTATTCAATAATACTCCCGTAACATGTTTCATGGATGAATCATCAAGATAACTAACGTGATTGTCTTTATTCTCGGATCAATTATTTTTTGGAATTATAACTAGCTAATTAGGTGAATATCGACAAGTTTATCAAGATTGTACATTCTTTTTGATGCATGTGGTAGTTATTCATAGAAAAATATAATAATCTGGGTTTGGAAATTTCTGAGTTGAGGTTATCATTTTCGAAAGATCGAACATCAGGCGAATTATGTCGAGACGTGCGTCAGGGAACCATTATACTTGTCAAGATCATTAATAGGCATCGCAATTGCAAATAGTTTGCTGATATGAAAGGTTCCATCGTTAAGTGAATCCTGGGATTTCACTTTTGTGTGTTTTTTTGGTCTTAACCGTTTTTTTATTCTTTTTTACCTCTTTGGAGAACCGTATAGCGACATTTTAACTTTCACAAACTATCCAATTACATATGAAGCATCGTAAATCATGACAAATAATTGTTATATATGATCCAAATCTAGAGAGGAAATTCTTTGGACCAATGTTCCTAGTGGTAGTATGGACGGGAGTAATCAATCTTAAGTCTATTGTCTATGAATTGAGCAAGAGAGTCGTCTTTGAGGAAATGACAGAAAATTATAAAAACGAAAATTGATTTTCTAGATTAAATTGTTAGTTGTATAAATACTTTCAGACCAAATCAATTTCACGGTTCAGCCAAATTCTTTGATCAGATGTAACTCAGCCTGAATTGAACAACGAGTATGTTTTTTTATGGTGATTGAATGAACCAGTAAAATGATCGATCAATTGCAGGAGCATATATACCATTTTGGACTTCTGAAACTGCGCCCCTGAATTTATCTCAAATTTCATTTTGGGACATTTCAAAATTCAGATTTTTTAAGCATTTTTTATATAGCAAGTTATGTTATAATTATTTTTTTCAAGCTGACACAGTCAGGGGCTGTTGCAACACCTTGGACCCCGTTAAGACACATTAGACTCAAACAAGTTTGCACCTGGTTGCTTAATGACTATTATGACTTATTTGATCAATTAAACTAATAACAATTACACCAAAATATCTGACAAGTCATGAATCTTGGATCTAGTTTGTAATGAAGTTTAAGCAATTACATTGATTAAAGTACCATATTGTCAATCATATCTAATAGTTTGCTTGAATAGTTAATATGGATTAATCCTTTGCCACTTTACTTACACTACTTCCCACATGCTGATACAATTGCGACAAGGTTTTAAGGATCCAGTAATCGACTGTCTACAACATGTTACTATGCTTTTCTTGGACCTAAGTCTCTGGAATAATTATGGTACCCCTTGATTGTGTATCGAGGCTGAGTATCATGGTTTGCTAATAATATTATGCTAAATTGCTAATTCAACATGAGATACAAGTTGTTTATTTACCTTTTGACATGCTCTTAATGGTTCAGACCTCTTACTGGTTCAGCACTTAATGGTTCAGACTGTTTGTTTCGTAACCAGATGTATGAATGATTCAGACGTTTGCCTCTGAATGGTTAAACATTATACTGAGTATGAATGATTAAGACCTCTTATTTGAATTGGTCAGACAATTTCATCTGAACGGTTAAACATTGTATTGCCTCTTAATGGTTCAGACTCCTAACTGATTCAGCACGTAATGATTCAGACCTTTTACTAGTTCAGCACTTATCCATTCAGAAGTTGCCAAACAGCCCCTTAGTTGTCCACCTCCTTTCCTAAGTTGACGACATAAACGTACATATATACCAATCAATCCATTGTTTTATTAGCATATAAAACATTTTATCTCCACTTTAGTTCTGATATGGTCGTAGCTCAATGTCACCGGGTGATTTGCATCTCTACAATTTATCAACTTACACTTATTTATTTTCATAAAAGACATATGAAAAACAAAATGACTTAATGTAGTTATAAAGGTAAAATATGTTACTCCAAATTTACAATACCATTGTTAATTGAGTAAACTACAATTTCGTCCGTCCTTAAGGTTTAATGGTATTAACAATTTCAGTTCATCCTTAATACATTATGTCTCTAACGTTTCATATCTTAATAAAAACTGTCCCGCCTCCTGACTTCCCTCCTTTGTTCCGTTAGTCCCCCCATGTACTGCTGACATTTCGTGAGGTTACATCTTTAATTCATCAGAGAACCTTAGAAAACCCTAAACACTCGCATATCACATTCGATATATGTAGAGTCTTATAAGGTTAGATGAATTAAAAAGAAAAACTTACGAAAATACTCCTCACATGCGGGAACAAATGGAACTATGACCCGAAGTAGAAAGAGAGACAGTTTTTTCTAAAACATGAAATGTAAGCAGTTAAAAATGAACCAAAACCGAAAACACTACAAACACACAAGGACGAATACAACAATTAATCTAATTTATTTGTATAAACATTATGGTCGTTTAGACGCACGAGGTTTAGGAGACCTAATGGGTCATGGGGCCCATCCCACCGGCCCACCACTACCACAATATAAACAAACAAAACAAGAGGGGCCCAATACCTAAGCTACGAACGTGCGAGGGTACAACTGAAATTTTACAAACGCGACTTTAAAGAACCACCCAAGGCGTGCTCCCATGTGATCACTACTCATCTTCCTTTATATCTGTCTCTTCCAATCATGCGTCTGTAAATTCATAATCCATTCATTTCATTACTCGAATGCTCTCAGGGGATTTCCAGGAGGTAATATATGATTTCATTGCTATTTTGAATTATTTATTTTGCTGTATTTTGTAAGGAAATTATTGTTAGTTGATTGTGTTATTGGTTTATTTGTCGTTTAATTGTGAGATAAAGAGGATCTAGATGTTTCGTTGAATTTTTCTGTTTTTGTTGATATATTCGATTTGGATAATCTATTTAAACATGTAGTTTTTTGGTACGAATTTGTTGATTCGATGACTTATTATTGCTTCTGACACGATTTACTTTGAATCTACAGAAGGAATTGTCGTCATATAATCCATTCATTTCAGTACTAGAATCGCTCTCAGTGGATTTGCGAAAGGTAATATATGCTTGGATTTCTACTTTGAATAATCGATTTTGGTTTAATTGTGGAGAAAATCATTGTTAGCTGATCGTGTTATCAGTTTATTTATCTTTTATGCTTGATTTTGATTGTGAGCTTTAGATGATCTAGATGTTCCGCTGAAACTTTCCAGTTTTGTTGATATCCGATTTGGATAATCTCTAATCTAATAGAATATGTTGATTTCTAGGAACGAATTTGTTGATTCGATGACTTATTATTGCTTCTGACACAGTTTACTTTGAATCTACAGACGCTATCAGTCATCGAGATCAAATCCTGTTTCTCCCTAATTGATACGATATCAAATCGGTTTTCTGTTGATGACGACGTCAACGGTGGTACCTATTTCGGTAACGAACAGCACGGACAGAACACGTGATTCGTTGAAAAGGAGAAAGAGGAAGAAGATTCAAAGGCAATCTGATGATAATGTTAGGGATCAAAACATTCGGAATTCGTTGAACGATGATTACCAGATTAAACAGTGGAAATCGGAAGCTCAACAACAAGTTTATCGCTCAAAACTCCTGCAAGCTCTCCGGCAGGGTTCCGGTACCGGCACCGGCGCTAGTTCTTCGGCAGGACGTGCCATCCGTGAGACCGCGGACCGCGTCCTTGCCGTGACGGCGAAAGGACGAACGCGATGGAGCCGTGCGATCCTCACGAACAAACTCAAATTGAAATTCATGAGGATTAACCGGAAACAGAGAGGGTTGATTGCGACGGCGACCTGCAATAGCCGGTTGAAGAAACGGAGAGTGCGTGTTTCGAAGCTGAACAGGAAGAACTTACCGGCGGTGCAACGGAAAGCACGTGTTCTCGGAGGATTAGTTCCCGGCTGCCGTAAACAACCGTTGCCGGTGGTGTTAGAAGAAGCTACTAATTATATACCGGCTCTTGAGATGCAGGTTAAAGCCATGGCTGCTCTCGTCGAACTTCTTTCCGGCGGATCTAGTTCCAATTCCGTCGCCGGCGCTGGTGATCCAGGTCAACTCCGTTTTAGCCGGCCACCACCCTGCATATGATATCGTTGATCTCTCTCCGTCTTTCTAAGTTCTGGCTTTTTTTTACTGTGCAAGTTCGTCGCTGTTTAAATGCGTTTACTTTTCTTATTTGTTATTATTTTTTCTGTTGGTTGTATATAATTGAACTATCGAAAAACTCATTATTATGAAGAAATTGTGTGGTTTACAACAAAAAGAATTTGTGAAGACCAATTTGTTATTTTCGTCAAGTGATTTGTTAAATTTGTCTGCCGTATAAAAGTAAAAGATAATATAATTGCAACTATATCATTTACCATAAAAATACGAAGCAAAACCTAAATGCTAATCTACCAGAATCTAGGCAATCTGCTTGGTCCATCTACTCCCCGAAATGGTCTTCGTAAATCGAGTAAGTGTTAGTGCGTGCTCAATTTGGTTGGTAAATGAGTCAAGCATAGCTTTTTTTTTTAACAGCATAGGATCTCACGTGCTAGTCACCGGTAGCCGGGCGATGTAGCCAAGGTCGATTTCTCAATCTCCGTGAGACCGTACCCCCCAGATAAGCGGGAACCGGATAGAATCTGTAAACCCTCTCCCCTCCTCAGGTTTGAATCGGTGACCTCTATCCAATGTGCACTTTCTCTCCATCATTGGAAATTGCTCCCAAAGAGAGAGCCCAAGTCCACACCTCATCCTAACCACTTGAGCTAGAAATCATTGGTCAAGCATAACTTGATTTGATTTATTAATGATTTGAGCCGAGGTCAGATTGTGTTATAAAGGATCTAAAGGTAGCTCACGAGTCGATATTGAGCAATAAATTCCAGCTTTCTTCGAGTGGATCTTGAGCCCCAGTTATTTAAACATTGGCTATTTTGTTTGCAACATTTTGGTGGAAAGTGAGCAACAAATGGTATTTGATATTTTGATAAAATTATGTCCTAATTAAATTTATACATTAATTATTGCTTTTACGAATGGTGATAAAAATTAAAAAACATTCATAACTCACAAATGAGTGATTATGCAAAATGAGTTGATTAAGCACCATTTATTTTGAGACAAGCTTCTAGATACGAACTATTTGTATAACCTAAATGAACGAGTCCTGTAAACAAAATTAAGAAAAAAGGTTAATTACACTTCTAAGAGCATGTGGGTGGTAGTCAAGACCTCGACTATATGCCGCTTGCTCACTACACGAGGACTACAACAATTTACATCAGGTCACAAATGGTAAACAAACGTGTGTCTTCCATCACATACCATGTTTCAAGAAGATGTATATCCCTCAATTCTAAAATGACAAGTATTAACCTCCACTTTGAGAAGCACGAAGAAGATCAACCTATGTTATGGCATTTTCTTTGTATGTGCTATTGAATAATTCAATGACTTAAAACAACAATAAACAGATTAAACTCTATTTGAAATGAACAAAAAAACTTGTTTTAGTGAATTAACAACCCAAACCTTATCCCCAACCGGCCAACCGCATCTTAAAATTTTGACAAAAATAGGTTGCAAACCCTTTCCATCACATCCTCCATCCTCTATGTATTTAGTCTTTAAAATATGTGAGTAATATTTGTATAATTTAGTAAGTGGTTATGATTTAAAAAGAGTGAAATATTTGAAGGATTCTTTGCCCACTTTCACTTCCGGTATTTGAAAAAACAAAATGAAGATGTGATTTTGGTTTATTGAGAGAGAAAATGCAATGAAGTTATTTTGATAGTTTTTAAAATGATTGTGATTGAATGACATAGAAAAAGTAATGATAAAGATATAAATAATATTATGTAATTTAAAAAAATAAAGAGGAGGATGAAGAAACTATTATGTATCTTCATAGGAGCTTCAATATATTTTATGTGAGTGTATTTATATAACTAGGATGTGCTTGTGAGCTGGGAAAGAGAACTATCACGGATATTAATTGCTCATTTCCTATAAATGAAAAAAATATATAGATAAAGATTTTGGTGGAGGGAAGAGAGAAAAGATACTAATGTTATTTCAATAATTTTTAAGTGATTGTTAGTGGATAAAAAAATAATAATAACAAAGATATAAAAACATATAACTTAATTGAAGAAAGTATATATGGAAATAACAATACGGCCGTGAATGCTCTCATACCCCCACCCCGTAAGTTTATGAGGGAAAAAAATTCATTCCCACATTATTGGGTAGGTATTTAAATCTTCATGTTAGTTATTTATTTATTATTTGTAACTTGTAAAGAAAAGAGAGAAAAATATAAGCAATCGAATAAAGAAATATTTAGACATATTTTAGAGTAAATTACACTTTTTGTCTTTATGTATGCACTGATTTTCAATAATATCATTTACCTTCAAAATTGATGAAAAATCATCCTTAATATTTTTAACTATTAATCGCTTATCCTCTTCTCGACCTTCTTCTTCCTCATCTCGTCATTTTTTATGTCTGCATCTCTCTCTATTTCCCTTTTTTCCTTTAACAAAATGAGCCTCTGATTTCAATTTCATATGCCACAACCCTACAACAACAACCAAAAGCGTTCATGTGGCACTTGCACATCTACACTACCATCCACCACCGCAACCACCAGCCCTCACTTCAATTACCATATATATATGCTTGATTTGGTTTATACGTTTATCTTATCAGAAAGGAATATTCAATTTTCTTTGAAATATGTGTTCTTTACCCGACGTGTAGACAGGGTTTTGGATATGTTGACTGATTTATTTATCGTGTATCAATGATTATGTGGATTTAAGCTAAAATTGAGTAGCTAATTGCGGTATTCCTCACTCCTCAACTTTGTATGTATTGATTTGTTATTCGGTTTAAGATACTTCTGTTGTCTATATTAGATATCAAGATACTGTTAGACTATATGTAATGGGGCGTGAAGAGGGGGTGGTTAAGCGCCCCAAACACCAAAACAGCCAGGCGTGAGAAGGGCGTGATGAGGTGTGGCGTGGTCTGCATCACGGCGTGGGGAGGGAGAGATGTTTTTTTTTAATTTTTGTTTTAATTTTTTAACAATCATAATATACCACCCCATCCTCATATTTTTTACTCATATCTTTCACCTTCACTCACCCATTACACCCCTTTTCCATCACACATTCTCTCTCCTGCGTGACACTGACGCGTCATAACCCACCCCTTCTTCACCCCTTACCACTACGCATAGTCTTATGTGCCTATGTATCTTTGTAAACCATCCTCCTCTTTAAATTTGTCCTTTTAGCATGCTGCAAGTACCACTCTACGTGTTGTGAACCGAAAGAGACAATATTCTCATAGATAGGTGCATGAGCAATACCTGTTATCAGGATGTAAACAAAAAAAAACTTATCTTGTTTATGAAAAAAATCCATGTCGGATGATCTAGTGTGTACATTCAAAATTATTGTATCCGAAACCCTAAAACATAGTTGAGTTTTTTATGCAGTTTCTAGAGGTTTTTACATTAGAACATGTGTGATACACTGTTGGTTACCCGTCCAACTCCTCCTCCGTCACTTCCTCCGATGGTTCTGTGAATGACTTGCATTTTTTTCTGATTTCATGAATATGATTATATGAACTATTAATGTTTTTATTTAATTGAATAACAGTTTTGTGCTTAGTTATAGTTTACGTATATTTGGGTGTTTTATTTGGGGTATGAAGAAGAAGGGTATGAGGGTGTTAATAACCTCGGATTTTTTATACAAAAAAAGGTCCCTCTAATTTTAAAAAAAGGTCAAAACTACTCCCATGTGCATCGGCCATGACTTATTTAACTGAAAATTTTAACGGGCGTCAGTCAAAAAGATAATGTGGATAATAGTTGAAAGCATAAAAGACATTTCCATCAAGTTTGAAAGTAAAAAACCTCTACTGAAATTTAGTGCAAACGTAAAGAACAAAAAATATAATTCAAATTTTATGAGTTTTTATTAATTTATAAAGTTAGGTACAATGAAAGGGATGAAAGATGGGGCTCTCAATCTAGGTTATAATAAATCGTTCCAATAAATGCCATGTGGCAATACCTTATTTTGTTGAAATTTTTTAAACTAAATTTCAAATTTTATACTACAAAATTTTTTAATCTTAAACCTACGTACTGATTTGCTAAAAATTCTCACATGATAACTTTTCAATTATTTTAAACTACATTTCATATTTTTAATCATATTATTTTGCAAAATCCAATCTTCTACCTCTAATAAAAGAGTAAAATAAATATCATGTGTCATTTAGATGTCATGTGTCATTCTCTCAATTTTTTAAAAATTATATAATTATTTAATTTAAATAAATTAACAATTTGAATTCTTTTATACTTCTTATTCCATTTTAAATTATAAGAGTTCTTTAATTATTTAAATTAACTAAATTAACAATTTGAATTCTTTTATAGTTCTTATTATATTTTAAATTATAAAATATATTTAAATTTCAAAATCATTTAAATTTGTTATTATCTAATTAAATATT